>CAJNJA010008440.1:0-15442 GCA_905231915.1 Symbiodinium necroappetens
AGCAGGAGCAGGAGCAGGAGCAGGAGCAGGAGCAGGAACAGGAGCAGGAGCAGGAGCAGGAGCAGGAGCAGCAGCAGCAGCAGCAGCAGCAGCAGCAGGAGCAGGAGCAGTGGTAATGGCAGTTGCAGCTAGTAGTTAGATGTTCGCAGATCGCCGGAAGTGGTTGGCAGCAGTGAGATAGCTTTGTTGTCGTTCGGAATAGCTGGTAGTTGTAGTGGTGCCAGCACCGTTGCAGCAACATAGGCTGTCGCAGTAGCAGTAGTGGTAGCAGCAGGAGAAGGAGGAGGGAGGAGGAGTAACAGCACGTTGTCCTTCCCCAAGCCGCGAACGCACCAACGAACCTGAAACGCGGTCTGCTGCAACGTCGCTCGCCTTTACGCGGATTCCTAAAAAGGAACCCTATTCTAATCAATTGATGCCCCTACGGTTACAGGTTTTAAGCTTCCCGGAGAGTTTTGCTCGTGCGAACTGCAAGTCTGAATGTCGCGACCTGAAAGCCTCAAGTCCTATTTTCAAGCTGAGTGCACTTAAGCCTCCAACCCTAGCCTAAACGGTAAGCCTCAATCTCTGAACCCTAGGCCCTGAATGCTAGTACCAAGGTAGAATGCCCAGGCCTCGGCCCTCGAATAGTTGTAAGTTCTGCTGTTCGCAACTGCAGAAAAGCTATTGACTCGACAGAAAGCATGCAAGACACACGGTATGACGCGACTACTGCTTCTGAAAGGACCGAAAGGTTCATGTCTCGTGGAGTCGTAGATATTAACGGTTCTACCTAAACCCTAGGCCCTAGACCCTGAACCCTTAGGGGGTTAGGCATATTCAAAGGACCCGGACTCAGCAACTATTGATCGGCTTTGTTAGAGCTGCCTGCAGCCTGCCGGTAGCTCTAAAGTTTGCATAACCCCTACGGGAAGAGACTTTCCTTACCAAGGGACACGAGGTAGAAACCCTCAAAAGCCCTAAGCCCTACTTCGGAACCCTCTACTGCCTTAGAACCTGAGAATTCGTGAGCATGGCGTCCATGACGCCAGCGACGTGCATTCCCATGCCGGACGAGGGGGCGCAGCCTTCGGAGGCCGCGGTTGCAGGCCCTGGCCTTGGATCTGAGCCCCAAACCCGGAATTCATCATGGGTAGCTCTCTAAAGTAGTGTATCTCTTCCGTTTAGGGTTTGGGGCAATGGGGTCCTGTGTATAAGGGTGCCGTACTTTGTTTTTGATTTAAAGAACTTACGTCATAGATCCCGAATAGAAACCCTTATATCGAAACCATGAAAGGAGTGTGATGGATCCCTGCAGGGATTCTTCTGATCGCTGGACAAGTGCTTCAATAGAAGCTTGTGATTTCAGTCGAAAGCCCCTACACCGCAAACCCAAAACTCCTAAACCGTAAGCCCTAAACTCCAAACGCTAAACCCGAAACCTCTATAGTCTATAAACCCTAAACCTTAAACCCTAAATCCTAAACCGCCGACACTCTAAACGAGCTGAGCGGCTGAGCTCTTGACCCTACATTGAGATCGCAAAACCCCCAAACCCTGAACCTCGTAAGCCCAACAGCTTAGGGTCTGAATGTTTGCTATATACTGGTTTTCGTCTATAGTTCCTATTTCCTATTTGATTAATTTAGTTTAGGGTTTAGGATTTAGGGTTTTTAAGTGTACTGTACTTTCCTCCAATATTCACCAAGGCACTGATCGAATTACTAAGGCTGCTCAAACCCTACAGAGCCCAGTGCTCTTCACACAAACAGTTTATACTTCGCCGCCAGATTCCAGAGTTTCACATGTAGCCTCCCTTCAGAGTTTAGGGTTTAAGGTTCTATAATTGGATACTGCCCCCACTCAGTAACAGTTGGGTCCAGTAATATTCATAATAATGATATAAGGCCGCCCCATTGTAGCCCGTTTATAGACTGTTACTGTATGGGGGCAGTACCCAAGCTCTATAATTAATCTAATGTCACATTGTAGAGAGTTTCTTAGTGTATCAAGGTGATCTGCGTTGATGTAGGTGCGTCGTGCTCGCCAGCCGTGGCTTGCGAGCGACGTGGGGTTTGCCAGCCCCAACCCCCTCCAGTCCCAAAGCCCGAAATCCTGTAGCATCCCGCATAGCTCCGTTTGGGGAGTTCAGCAAACTAGGGGTGCAACTTCGGGGCCCTTGTAAGCAGGATCCTGTCTATTTTGGGGTCCCCAATATCGAGCTCGAAAGGCCAAATCAGGCAGCGCTTCTATGAAGCACCTTTCATGAACGCCTTGTAAAGGGCCCCTAAAGCAAAAAAAGCACACGCCGTAGCCAGATCCCTGCAAACCATCGTATGTAGATCACCAAACAACACACCACAGCCGGGCCAGAGAAAAGACCAAAAACACAAGCCTCTGCAGGAGTTGTATGGTTTAGATCACCAAACAACACACCACAGTCGGGCCAGAGAAAAGCCCAACAAATCAAGCCTCTGCAGGACTTGTACATGGTTCAGGGTTCAGGGCCAGGGTTTCGGACACACCTCAACACAATCCTATGAAGCGCTGCTGGGACCTCGGTGAAACCCCAATCAAACCCTTATCGTAAGGCCCTTCGGATAAGATGGCTTATACAGGAAACCCAGACAACCTATAATCCTACGCTAACTTTTAATCTAAACCCTAAACCCTAGGCCCTAAACCCCGGACCCGACATCCCAAACTCTGCACACTAGACTAGACCCTAAACGCTAAACCCCAAGCTCTAAACCCTGCACCCTAATCCCAAGCCCTAGACCCCAGACACTGACCCTAGGCCCTGTACTCCGGACCCGAGATCCCAAACTTTAAATACTAAACCTAGGCCCAAGACCATGAAACCTAAACCCTCAACCTAGACTCCAAACTCTAAACCCTGTAGACCGCAGACCCCAAACCCTGAACCCCACATCTTCGAGGCGCTGAGAGCGTCCCAGAGACCGCGGCGGAAGCCACGATCGAGGAAGAGTTGGACGAGGGGGGGGGGGGGGGGGGGTGTGCGGGTGTTCTATACAGTATACAGGCTTCCCTAAGGGCTACCATAAGGGTCTGTTTAAAAGTCGTTACAGAGGGTTCTACAAAGCACTTCTACAAGGGCTACTTTATAAGGGTTTGGTTTAGAAGTCGTTGCAGAAGGTTCTAGGGCTTTCAAATAGGCTCAAGGGCTATGTTCCATAAGGCTAGGTCCCCCAGTAGTAATTGCCCTTTTGCCCTTTTTGCTTTTGGTCTTCTTCTTGAAAGCAAGTAGTGGGAGAAACGGGTACCCTTATCTTATTATTAGGGGTCTCCTATGGAACCAAAAGGGCTACTATATAAAGGTTTGTCAAATCGTTACATAAGGGTTTGGGCTTCAGGGGTTTACGGCTTTGGGGGTTAGGTTGTAGGGTTTAGGGTTCATGATTGGATAAGACGTTGCTTGGGTTTGTTGGCTTCTTCGTAGGTTTCCACAGTTCTAATAGTTGTTTCATTTATTGCAACAGTTTTCAGGATTGACAGTTGCTTTCTATTCAAAGGGTTTCGTAGCGGCTCTGCAGGATTTTCGGGTTGTCAGGGGTGAGGGCTTAGGGTTTAGTATTTAGGGTTTAAGGTTTGGGGTTTAAGTTTTAGCGCTTAGGGTTTAGGGTTTAGGGCAGGAGAAGGTTGATCGGCAAGAATCGGGAAGTTGAATGCCGGAAGCATCCGAACTAGCTGGATCAAGGCTTGGGGGCTTATGGTTCCGGTGATGCTGTGCGACGATGACGGCGGCGAGTGATGAAGAACATTACTTCTGCCACCGCAAGTTTCTACGACGACGAAGAGGGCTAAACGAAGGTGAGGCATCCTTGATGCCTAAACGTCTAAACTCCTACACCCTGAACCCTACACTTTAAGCCCATAAACCTTATAAGCCCTACATGTTCTTGATTGATGCCGGAGTCTTCTTATATCATTTCTTTAGCCGAAACCCTGAAACCATTCATCTCCAACCCTGAACCCTTTAGAGGAACCGGGCACCCTTCAGGGGGCTTTGGACTTCAAAGGCTTAGGCTTGAGAGGTTTAGGGTTCAGGGTTTAGGGTTTAGGATTCAGGGTTTAGGGTTCAGGGTTCAGGCCAACTGGGCAGCATAATTCGGATTTCGACAGACCGTAGATCCGTCTGCCTCTAGTCTACCGACAAACCCCAACCTCCAAGTAATGGACACCCAACCGCAACCCGACAGAAAAGCTGTGAACACTTATATAACTTATAAGCCTCTCCACTGAAGCTGCGAAGAGATCTCGATGCGTCGTACAATTCGTGTAATACTCATTAGCTCGGTGAGGCGAGAAACCCAGACAATATCGGAAATATCTACAACAAACCCCTCACGCAGAAGCTAAGACCTCCCCAGAAGCTTTTGGCAACCCCAAAACGCTGCAACTCTGATCACATAGCTTTCGAACCATATAAGTTAAGCCCAGAGCCAGTTGCCATCCCTACACCCTGCAAATCCTCAGCCCTGAGACCCTAGAGGCCCACCTCAAACCTCCAAACCCCTTTTGGCTTAAACCCTTGAACACCTCTGAAACGCAGGTGGAATTACATCGCCTCCCCGGCGCTCAAATACTGGACGCCAGCTGGCGATCAGGAGAAGTCCAGAGATTTTTTGTTTGCACGGTTTAGGGTCCAGGGTTTGTGCAGTTAAAGGTTTTGGGGCTTATGGGGTTTATATAGCTTACTGTTTATGCAGGGCCGAAATAAGCGGCACTAACATTAGGGATCCCAATAACTGAATTAAGTACAATTTATCCCGAGACCCTGTTCTGATTACCAAGGTCTTTCCATTGAGCTTGAAAGGGTTTCGGGATGTATGACTTAAGGCATGTCGGTCAGGTGAAGGTTTCTTTTTTGTGTACCTTGTTTGTAATGGGTCAGGGCCAGAACAGTTTCGCATGAGGTTTTAGGAAAGTTTCCCTAAACCCTAAACCCTAAATCCGAAGCCCTGAACCCAAACCCATGATTCTTGAAGCTTGGAAGGTTGCGGATCTAGAGTTCAGGGCTTGAGCAAACGGGCTTAAGACCTAGAGTCTCGAGTTTAGGAGTCTAAGTTTTGGCCTAGGGTTCAGAAAGGCTTTGGGTTTTAGGATTTCGGGCTTTGGGATGGGCTCCGAAGCATCAAACCGAAACCCCAACCTCCAAGGTCTAGGGTTTAGGATTTAGGATTTAGGGTTTAGGCTTAGGGTTTAGGATTTAGGGTTTAGGGTTTAGGATTTAGGGTTTAGGGTTTAGGATTTAGGGTTTAGGGTGCCGGTCAACTTGGAATCGTGATTTTTGCCCTCCCCGCAGTAGCTGTGGCAATGACCATAATCACAGAACTCCTCGCAATGATTCCTACTTCTGACCGTCGCTTCCGTATAGCAGCGATGATGATAGAAATACAAAAGGTATGAAGACGATGATGAGAATCTGACTCGCTAAACCCTAAACCCTAAACCCTAACCATAAAGTTCCCCCCGCCCCCCGTCAGCTCCAATCGCCGCCGCAGCGTCCGTGGCAACGTCCGGGAGAGGCGGATGCGGCATGACTGTTTTCTAAGCTACTCACAGTGTCTAGGATACTAAACCTAAAGCCCGGGGAGTTGGAACATGGATTTAGAGTGGTTAGTGCAGGGAGCCTCTTTGTTTTACCTGATGGGCATGAGGGTCATGAGGTTCCACCTTTCTGGCCTCTAGAGGATCTACTCAGCCCTGTAATATCTCCCACCCCCGCAAAGCCCCCCTCTCGTAATAAGAGGCCCCCTAAAGCCCCTAAAGCCCTAAACCGCAAACCTTAAAGTATAGCAAAACCCTAGTGTAGCTCTTGGGGCCGGTACATAAGAGGTACCTGCAGGATCACGAGACTCAGTTGGGGGGTCATTACCCAGAGGGTCCATATATACTACCATGATGGAATTGGGTCCCAACAGACCATCCTTATTATGGTTTTTGGGACCTAATTCTGTAACAGCAGTGTGTATGGACCCTCTTGGTTAGCAGGGTTCTAAGTCCCGTTGTTTATACGCCAGTGTGACCCCGTAGCTCATCCCTAAATCCTACTCTATGTAGACTTCTAAGCACTTATAAACCCCAAGACCCAAGCCCTAAACCTTACACTTCTAAACCCTCTAAGCCCTGCATTGCATTAAACCCTGCCTGCATCCAGTTGTTATTCTGAAGGAACCTGTGTTGGAGGAGGACCTTGGGATTCTTCCCAAAGCGTTTACTCAGTCGGTATGAAGTCGGCTGTGTAGAGAGACCACGCGGGATTTAGGGTTCAGGCTCATGGTTTACGGCGTTGAAACAAAAAAGATAGCAGTCATAGCTTCAGGATCTAGCACTACACTTGAACCTGCACTGGGGTTGCGGTACTTATGCCTTTATAAGATCACTACTTGCCACGACCCCTGACCCTCCAAGTACACCTAGACCCGACATCCGCCCTTGATGTAAAGGAGGCTCTTAAGAACGCCTTGCTGTAAGCTCCAACATGGGACCAATGATACCCTCTGACATCCTTGGGACAAATCCGTTGAGACAGCACTCAAACCGAAAATCCCCCAAGAACTCACAGACAAAGCGAACAGTAGCATCCCTAGATCCTCCCGGAAAACCAATCCCGGGAGGAACACCTTCGCCGGCCCCGCTACCTCCCCGATGAGCCCAGCAGCAGTTCCCAGGCTGGGGGCTGTTGTATAAAAATGGTATACGGATACTCACACATACACATCTATTCAATTTGTTTATATATATACACCCACATACACATATATTTGTATGTACATATATGCATGCGTATATATAAACATACATAAATAGACAATGCATATTTATATATATGTATATATATATATGTATATATATATAATATATATAATATACATAAGTATACATGTATATTTATGTATGTACATCCATGTACATATTGGTTCTATGGTTTTCGCAGGTTTAGGTTTGGGTTATCTCTGGGGATATTAGCTTAGGGGCTTGATCAACTCAAGGATTTCAAGGAGCGCTTGTGTCGCTGTTCAGGGTTTAGGGGGCAGAGTTAGGGTTTAGGGTTAAGGGCCTGACAGTGCAGCATGGCTAAAGGTGTGTACCTGGACCCCCAAAAGTATGTAGAGTAATAGCCTTTTATAGGTTTTCTGCCATTATTTTACCTACTTTGGGGGGTTTAGGTAGAGGCTTTATAGGTTTGGAGGTTTTGGTGTTTCGGCTCGTTGGGGGTTCAAAGCTTGGGCTTTCCTGGTTTGGGATCAGGGTGGCGGTGGCCTTTCGTGATGCATGCGCTGGCCTTCCTTGAAAACGGCCTTCTTCGGGTAGGGCTTTTCAAGACCACATAAACTATAGGCATGTTCCCTTGTATAGGGAGATTCTTAGAGAATCTTAGCTGCGAGAGCCTTATGAGTACAGCTGGTACTGTGGCCATATTCTTGTCACTTGGCGTCGCTCGGCGCGCTCGGCATCGCTCGACGCGCTTGGTGTCGCGCGGCACGCTCAGCGTCTCTCGGCGAGCTCGCTTGGCGTCGCTCGGCGCGCTCTTGTCACTCGGCGCGCTAGGCGTCGCTCAGCGTTGCTTGTCGGTCGAGCTCGGCGCACTCGGCGCCGCTCTGCGTGAAGGATTTCACGATGAGCCTCCCGACGCACTCGAGTTTTCGGTGCAGGGTCGGTATTTGTGTCTGTTTGGGGTCTACGTTTTTGTTTTCAGAGGCTTTGGGCGCCGCGTTTAGCCTATACTAGTACTAATCATAACAATACTACCAATCATAACTAATATCTCATTGTCTAGATGTTTCCTGAAACCTTTGTCTTGCAGTTGCACATCTGCTTCGCCTTCTCCGCAGGCGTGTGCAAATGCTTCAGATGCCATGAAACCAAGAAGAGCCGAAAATTAACAGAACCTATAAGCAACCCCCATAGAGCCCGAACCCTAAACCCTCAGCCATATATGCCCTATAAGCAACCCGAGCCGTAACCAGTTTCCCAAACCCTCTGTCTCATGAGCTAGGTCACCTCTTGATTGCAAGGAAAGGACCCAGGAGATCCCGTGTCCAGACCTCACCTCGGACCCTTTTAGGGTTTAGGGTGTATACGGCCCCGAAACCCACAGCCTTCAATCCTTTGATATTTGGGCCCTAGAGGGCCTATAGGGTTTAGATATGTAACATCTGGCGATATCAGGGAACCTTAAGTGCAATAGGCATAAGAGCTATAAAGCCCACGACTTTTGGCGCCGTGGGCATCAAAGTGTCCCCAAATCAAAGATCTTACGGCTATATCTACTAGGGGTTCAAGGTTCCGTGTCTATAAAGGTTTTATGGGTTTCGTCGGGTTTACGGTGTTGTTACTTCAGAAGATTATTTTTAGACGTGGGATGCTCCCGGCTGCTGCGCATGGCTTTGTGGCGATGCTCTGTGGTCCTGGGAACTCTAGCCATCATCGCCGCGCTCTGCGCGATGACTCCGCTGACAGAGGTGACTACAAACCCCCAGAGGGCAGAGAGTCAATATAGCGTGCAACAGAATCACGAGATTCTGAATTCATCGGTGCTTTGGCCGCACTTTGCTTTTACTTTATGCGCATTCCGCTTTGAGGAGAGTGACTAGAATGACTGGAACTCTTTCTGTAACGGGAATCGAAACTACACTCTCAGTCTCAACCTTATGCCAATCGCCAGCTAAAGCCCTCATTCAGAAACTCAGGTTTAGGGTTGGGCGACGCCAACCCCGATCCGACGCCGTCAGAGTCCAAAGCCTCAAGAGACACAGACCCCAAAACATAGAACCCTTCCCAAACAACACCAAAGAGGTCCGAGAGCACCCCAAAGGGGTGCCCGAAAAGGAATCCTACAGGGAGCCCCAAAGGAGTCCCAAAAGGAGCCCCCCAAACGACTCCTGAAAACCCTAAGCCCTATAAACCCTAAAAGCCCTTGGGCATCCCCACCAAGGTTCCCTGCGAGGGTCCTCGGCTGATCGTTCATGTCGGACCCCACAAGACGGGCACGACGGCGCTTCAGGAGCGCAATCAAGGGGTCCTTGGTGTTTGGGGGTGTTTGGGTTTATGGTTTGGGATTCAGGGTGTATAATAATAGGGGTCTCAAGAAGTAGCAGCAATATTCCCTTATGTTGTCGTTGAGTTGTACCGCAACACTGTATTCCAAGCATTCAGACCCCTATAAAAGCAGAAAATGCAGGGTTCTTGCCATGATGCATAATCATGTTTAGGGTTTGGGGATAAGGGATGAGTGACATACACTTTTGTTGTCTGCGGCCAGTTGAGGGTGAATCGCACAATCGAGCGCTTCCTCCATGTTGGCTCGTTTCGCCGCAGCCTGGGTGGCTGGGTTTAGGGTTTAGGGACTTTTGGAAGTCAGTGTATGCAACTACTTGAATTAGCAGGCTTGGTGGGCCAAAGTTACATGAAGCGCCAAGTTGTGCAGAATATCACCCTGCAAGTTCTAGCTTTCCATAGCTGCATACTGCAATTCGCCAATAGATAAAGTCAGGGGAGGAATTAGCACTCGTCTGAGTATTCATAGGCATGATCACAGCCACTTGTAGCACGAGTGATAGGCACTTTAGTAGGAACAGCGCTAAACTACGTAACACTTTTGCGAAATCTGTCTAGTAGTATGTAAGGACAAGACCCACTTCAGCAAAGTATAAGACTCGCCAGATGAAAAGGGTGCCTTTGTTTTGACAGTAGGTGAACGTAGAATAGGAATATATTACCGGCATCGCATGCAATGCAACCGCGAGTGTGACAGCACACGCGACTGAGAATCAGAGTACTCATAGGGCCAATGCTCATAATCGCAGTAGGTATATCATGGCCATATTATCAATAGTGTTAGTACTAATAGCAGTTAAAAGTCCGGATAGGCACAGCAACCGCAGTGTTATCAATCTCCATCCCTTCAGGCGTTCCTGATGAACAACGGAGGCAGGTACGGCTTAAGACTTCCGGCTTTACGGACCCAAAACCCTAAGCCGCTGAACCGGTATCCTGAACCCTAAACCGCTAAACCCTATGTCCTGAGTCCTAGCCTTTAAAGAACTCTAATCCCTACAACCCTAAAGCCCGAAGCCATAAACCTTGAACCCTAAAGCCATCCAAAACCCAATGTTCTGAAGCCTCAACCCTAACTTGCGATTCCTTGGTCGGCTTCGGGGTGAGGGTTGCCCTAGATCTGCAGCCTTTTTTGAGACAGGGTTTCCGGTTCACGGTGTGCCTACACATACTGACGCATAGACATGTACATAGCTACATGTGTATATACATCTAGATATACATACGTATGTATGTATGCATGCATGCATGCATGCATGCATGTATGTAGGTATGTATGCATGGATGGATGTAGGTATGGATGTAGGTATGTGTGCATGTACGTATGTATGTGTGTATGTATGTATCATTTATGTACATATGTATGTGTGTATGTATGTATTTTTGTATGTTTGTCTGTCTGTCTGTCTGCCTGCCTGCCTGCCTGCCTGGCTGGCTGGCTGTATGTATGTATGTATGTATGTATGTATGTATGTATAATTGAGCAAATAAATGCAGACATGATCAAAAGCGCAAATCAGCAGATCATGAATTTGCATATAAAAAATTAACAGATAAGCAAAAATAAGTGAAGACACAACTATTGAACAGATAAGCACAGATGTATACATATGTATGTATAATGTATACCCTCCTATGCACAGCTGCAGCTGATTGCAGGATGGCTTCGCCAGAAATGGGGCGTGACTGTGGGTTACACTGGTGGCTCAAAGAGTGCTGCGTACAGAATGGCCATCCCCTTTTACCACCACGTCACAAATTTCTCAAGGCTGAACTTCTCGGCGCTCCCAGCCACGATAAAGGAGGCTTTCGACTTTCTTGAATCGAAGGTAAACTCCTCAGAGATAGTGGTGTTGTCCAGCGAGGAGTTCTCTACGTTTACCAGTGAACCTTGGAGCACTTCATGCTTTGATTGGGTTTAGGGTTCAACCTGCATGTTTTAGTGTTTTAGGGTTTTAAGGTTTAGAATTACCAGTACTGCGTGTCATTCTTTTGTTGTTCTCATGCCGCCTCATCGGAGTAATGCAGTCAACTGTGGCTTGTGACGTCTCCACGCGTCAGCTTTTGCTTCTAAACGGGCTTCGATGGGTTTCTGCAGGGCTGCTTCGGACTGTTGACAAGCATATCTGTGGTGCCACTTTGGTTGTACTAGTTTCATATCCTGCAGCCCATCACAGAATTTACCGAGACTTCCCTACTTTGAGATATGTTCCGCGTGGCTCTTTGCGAATGCTGGTCCCCAAAGAAACAACCACCACAAATAACCCTCAAACCACACGTCTTAAAACTACACTATCTCAAGAAGTAAAGACACCCAAGACACCCAAACCCCAGAAATAAGCAGAGAAGCCCGCTAAAGCCCCAGCCCAAGAAAGAACGACGCCCAACAAACCCTAAACCTGCCAGGAAGCCTGGCGGCTTTTCCGGTCTCAGCTTGTCACAAAGAGCCGCCGGGTCGGTGGAGTCTTAGGGTCTCGGGTTAGGGTTTCAGGGTCTCAGAGTCTTAGGGGTTCTAGGGGCTGTGGGGGTTTAGGGTTTTTTGGATTTTAGGGGTTTTGGGGGTTTTGGGGTTTTAGGGCTTCGGGTTTAGGGTTTCTGTTTCAGGGTTACAGGGTTTGAGGGCTGTCGGGTTTCAGGGTATTTTCGGTTTCGGGTTTAGTTAGGGTTTCGGTGGCTCGCTGAGCTTACTGGGCTTTTGATTGTAAGGTCTAGGGGCCTCGCTTTGAGAATTGACATAATGCCGATCCCAATAGTAAGGGTTTTTCGGGGGGTTTAGGGTCCCCCTGAAACCCCTTATGCCACCTGTAAAACCCTTGGTTAACGCCGTTTCCTCATTACCGCATTTTTCCCCCAAACCCAACTCTATAAGGCTTCAACTAGATGTGCTGGACATGTAAGGCTGCTTGTCTGCGGTGGTTCTGCATCGGGATGCTCCTCGCTGGATTGCGGCTGGCTGGTCACAAAAGAACAAACGCACCAGCAACCTGGGATTGTGCACTTAAAGACTTAAAGCAGCTTTTGAGGGTGTAGGCTGTAGGGGTTATAGGGTCCCGGGACAAGTTTCCCATGGGTTGGGGGTTTGTGATTTGGGGGGTTGATCTTCGCAACACCCAAAGGTAATCCTGCAACCTTGTCATCGGAGTTGGCCAAGCTTGGAAGTCAGCCGACAGATGCTCATGGAGATTCTGACCCCCAGCTAAAGCTGCTCAACACACTGAAGGACAATTTTCCACATGTGGCAGCTGCCTCTTACGACTACCTGTCTGAGGTGAACTGTAGCATTGCTGCCTTCCTGGTATGTAGCTAGACTGCTCTCATAAATTTGTTTTAGGTTGAGTGTTTAGCAGAGACTCTGATGTTTGCATTATACTATGTTACGTTTTTAATATTCTACTATGTCATGTTATGCTAGGTTTTTGTTGGTCCATCTTTAACGGAGAGGAAGCAACCACAAGCAACTCTAAGTTTCCAGAAAATCTGGTGCGGCTCGTGGGTACTGCTTGACAGTTTCGTGTTTTGGGTCATGGCTTCTTCCAAAAGGTGACCTTCTGCAGGGGAGCGCGGAAAGCCGAGGCAATGTCAGTCTTGGCTTGACGGGCCCTACGTGGGCACATTGCCGGGACTTAACAAACAACCGTTCGACAACGCGCGCGAACAAGTCTCCACCTCATGCAGCGATTGACGTCGTGCGACTGGCGCGGATGTTTTACCAGTTGCTAGGTAGGCCTTTGGGACATTTTGTGTTTTCCCTCGCTGGGCCCACGAGGATCCTCTTTACAAACGTTGTTCAAAGGCGTTGAAGGGCCAACCTAGGCTGAAGCTGGCGGCACGAAAGAACCCAAAAGAGTGCCAGCCCTGGCCCAGCTTCGATAAAAGCAGCGCCAAAGAGCAGAGCGCGCACCCAGAGAGGGCCACTACCGCCCGAAGCTGGCCTTGACAGCAAGCTTTTCCCAGCTTTAGTACACTATTTCCTTCAAAAAAGAACCCAAACCCCCCAAAGCTACCAAAAACCCGAAGCCCTAATGCCAAACCCGAACCCTGAACCCTCAAAGCTACAACAAACCTAAACCCTAAACCCGAAAAACTACAACACCCGAAGCCCTAAACCCGCAAAGCTACACGAGCCCTAAACCCTAAACCCTCCAAGAACAGCCCAGAAAATCCTTTGGCCATTGAGTTGGCCCGGCAAATCCCCTGGAAATGCGAACGACTGGATGGCCTGTTCCTAAGCGAGCCTGGGCTGGGTTTAGGATTTTAGGGTTTTAGGGTTCAGGGTTTTAGTGTTTAGGATTATTATAGGGTTTATAGGGTTTAGGGTTTAGGGCTGGAGTGTCGCGGCCTGAATACATCAAGCAGCTATTTCAGTTTGCAAGGGTGTGATGTGAAGGGATTGCAGTGTAGGGCTTAGGTGAAGGGCTGGAATGTCGGGGCCGGGATAGATTAAACAGCTGTTTATAAGGGTTACTAGACGGGTAGGGGCCTTAACAACTCTGTTGGGCTATTTAAGGGAGTCATTTTACTGACTATCCGGCTCCGTATATTCGGGTCTTATAAACCATGATCTCCATCGTGATTCCCCTTGTTTTGTTATGTTTTTTTGTTTGTGGATCCGAAGCAAAAACCATAGACTTGTTTAACCATTCGGGGCGCAGCCTTGCAATCAACGTCTTACGTGCTCGGTGGCTGAAGGGTAGTGGGTTCCAAAACTAGCCGACGGAAGAACCAGACCAAAGCTGCAATCGTGAACCTTGAAGCCTAAACCCTAAACCTCTAACTCTTAAACCCTGCGCCTAAGCCTTAAGTGTTGAATCCTAGACCCTACATGCACCCATACGCGTATCAGATGCTGTCGCGGTAAAAGCCTGCATGGCACAGTTATGCAATGCCCTACCTTTCTGACCCCATTCTGCTATGTCCAGGCAGTTATTCCGGTTGTTTGTGCGAGGCAAGAGACTCAACCCTCAACTCTAGACATGGCTAAGCCTAATCGCAGTCTTAAAGCCCGTGAAGAACTTGCAAAAAACACCAGAAACCTCTAAACTCCTCCCTTTGTAGCAAGCCTCCTAATCAGAGTCTTAATGCCCCAGGCCCTGAAACTCTAAGCCGAAAGCCAAGGAGCCGTAAAAGCCCTCATTCCTAAAAGCTCAAACCCTACAATGCCAAATCCGAAGCCCCAAGCTCAGCAAGGAGACAGAGCGATGGTTTGCGAAGAGCGGGGCAGAGAAGCCGAGGCTATTCCTTAGGGTGTAGGGGTTTAGAGTTGTTTTTGAGGGTTTAGGGTTTGGGGTTTCGGGTTTAGGTCCATGTCTGACATCAGGGCACATCAGGGCCTTTGTAAGTCTTTCAGTAGCCAGGACCTTGATCGGAGCTTTCAGGGTGTGTAGGGTGTTCTTATTGAGTGTTTCGTTCATCTTGTTTTGTTGGGTCTAGGGCTTTGGGTGAAGGGATGTGAAGGGTTTCACAACGGAGTGGTTTTACTGAGGTGTCGCAGGGGTTTAGGCCTTGGTTTTGGGCCATAGATTGTATTATATATGGGTAGTTCTCTGAGTCAGGGTCCCCTTTTGGGATCCTTTTTATAAGGGTGCCGTGCTGTTTTGGGGACCTAACGAGGGACCCTAATTTAGAGAGCTATCGCTTCAAGGTTTAGGGCTTTAGGGTTTTAGAGTTTAGGCTGCAAGCTATGTAGGCATATGGTTTAGGCTGTACATAGGGCTCAGGGCGAGCCCTTTGATATGAGCCTGGCAGAGCTCACAGAATCCTGACCGGAACCCCTCAACCTAAAAGGACCCCTTAACAGGAAGCCCTAAAAGGAACCCCTTAACAGGACCCCTTAAAAGCCAAGCAAAGGAACCCCTAAGCAGGAAGCCTGACAGGAACCCTCCAAAAGAGTCATCAAAGCCCACAGCCCTAAACCCTAAACCCTAATTCCCAAAACCCTAAACCCTAAACCTTAAACTCTAAATCCTAAATCCTAAACCCTCTACTGTTCAGCGGTCCGCGGGCCCCGTAATTTCTTACCTCCGAATCCTCAACAGCACCCCTTGTAAACAACAAGCCTTCAAGGCCCTCGTTTACAAAAGAACCTACATGAAACCGTCCTAAATTAAGGGTTTAGGGCTTAGGATAAGCCCTGCAAAAAATATCTCACAACACGCCAGAAGCACCCATAGAAACCCTAATTAGCGAACCCTCGTAACACCCTGTAAACCCTCCGACCTAATCCCTAAGCCCTCAACCCCCAAACCTGAACCCTACGACGACCCTGAAAACCGCACCTAAGGTCGAGTTCGAGACTCGGCATTTGTTCACAACTTGTGTGAAATTTACGGATGCCGTTTTTCTTGAGAAATGGTTAGGGTTCAGGTTTGAGGGTTCAGGG
>CAJNJA010008441.1:0-15442 GCA_905231915.1 Symbiodinium necroappetens
ATTCAGCAAATCCCTGTATCCGGGTTTCTGCGTATAGAAGGCGACCAGCGAAACCCCATGTAAACGCTAGGTTGATACGACTTCCCCGGCACCTGCCCCCCATCTACTGGCGTGATCGACAGGACGCGGCTACGACTTCAACAGGTCGGAGTACCCAGCCCTT
Organism: Symbiodinium necroappetens; assembly: GCA_905231915.1. Lineage (NCBI taxonomy): Eukaryota > Dinophyceae > Suessiales > Symbiodiniaceae > Symbiodinium > Symbiodinium necroappetens. The sequence continues at coordinate 164 of CAJNJA010008441.1, forward strand.
AACGTTGCAGAGACTTAGATACTACAACATAATATGATATACAACAATAGAATATACTACATTGTACTACACCGAGCCATGCCATGCTAGATTAAGTACACTATGCTGTACTATATATAGTGCTATATACTGTACTACACTATACTATACTATACCATACTATACTACACTATACGAAACTATACGATACCGTGCCGTACTATACTTTACTATACTACACTGCACTACAATTAGTATGATGATAGTAATAGTACTAATAGCAATGACACCACCCAAAACAATAATAAGAATACTTATATTATATAAATATAAACAAGTAAATGAATGACAGCTCTCAAGCGCAGACAGAACATATAAATAAATATATATATATATACACACACGCACACACACACACATATATATATATACATATGTAATATATACACATATAGCATAAAGTAATATAACATGCTATACTAAACTATACAAACATACGATATGACTTCACAGACAAACGATAAAGTATAGCAAACTGTAAGATCGACATATAACACCATGCAGTGCAAACATAACACGACATGATATGACATGATAAGATATGAAATATGATATCCTAGTTTGTAGGTCATGGCATAAGAGTATAGTACTGTATAGTATAACATAAGATAATACAATAAAAACACTAATATATTGTAGCAGCACATGATGCTACAACATGATACTACAATACAACAATATGTAATATAATAATATCATATAGCATATTAAAGTACAGTTTAATACAATATGACATATGACATTGTGTATCATAATGCAATAGTATAGTCTATCATAGTCCAATATAGCAGAGTATGCTGACATTGTATACGGAACGCATACGAAGGCCCCAATATTAAAAGAACCCTATAAAGACATGTACAGAGCAGACCCGCCAAATCCAGGCTTGCATCCATGATCCGTCTTGGTCTCTGTAACGGAGAAGACTCGAAACTCGCCCGCGATGGGTTTAGGGCTCCGGCTTAGGGATTTTAGGGGTTCCTGGGCCCTGTGTACCGAAGCCGATTGCCCTTCGCACCCGACTTTTCCCAACCCCGGCCACCCATGTAGGGGCCGGGCCGATTCATCACAATCATTTTCCTGGGCTAAGCCGGCGGCAGAGGCTTCAGCGGTTTAGGCTATTGGGGTTACAGGTTTAGGGGTTTAGGCCTTTTTGGTTGAAGGTCTTGGTGTGCAAGAAAAGTCCGTTAAGGATGAGGCAACGAGGGTCCAGGCTGAAAAGGCTTGCATGGGATCTGCCGTTCAGGTGTTGAAGTGGATGTTGCCTACCCGATCCCTTCTAAGGGTGGAATGGAATAATCCGGAGTTCTCTTTCAAAACCCGATGCCTCACACATCATGAACGCTGACGTAGAAACCTCAACAATCGGACTATGGCTCCGGGAATGCTTGGAGGTTCCTGTTCCTGATGGAGCAGATCCACTCCCAGCAAAAATGAATAGACCTGATTAACGAAGACGACCCCCCAAAAAAATAACTAAAGCCCTGGACTCGCGTCCACGGAAGTTCTAGGCACCCAATCCCCAACCCTAGACTTAGACCCTAAAACCCCCTTCCTAAAACCTAATCTCTCACTCTGAGCCCCCAAATCTTGCTTTTCTGGGTTGTAGTTTTGGGGCCCTTACAAGTATTTATGAATAGGTACCTCTCTAAAGGTTTTTTTCAGCTTACTCGTAACACACAATTCCCAGGGCGGGCCAAGCGTCGTATCATGCTGCAAGAGCGGCTCATTCCCCTGCAGCGCTGGCAGCTGGGATTGACTTCAAGAGTACTGAAAAAGGTACCTCTGTAGCCTTTAACTCCTATCAGGGTCCTAGGTTTGGCCGTAAAATTGCCGCGCGGGAGAAATGAAAAGGAGAACTGAGGGGATGGATTTGGGCGTAAGGGATTGGGAGCCAGAAGGCTTAGAGCTTAATGTAGAAGCCTAAAGAATTACCTATACTCTTTTTTATGTGTGTTCTTTTTTTTGGGAGGGGGGGGGGTCTTTATTATAGCTATAGTAGAACATACCCCCAAAAAACCCTAGTCTAACTATTCAGGCCCTTATATTAAGGTTATGGCCAAAGGTTGAGTGTGGGTTAGCGTTTGGGGTTCATGGACTCTCGTATGCTCAGCTGCTGAGTTCATAAGCACAAAGAAAGTGTACACTTTCACATCTACAATTCTACAAGGGATCATGAGAAAAAGCTTAAAGTGTACTCATTCAACTACTAAGGAAGTCGAAGCTTCACAGAGGAGTTTTGGGTATTAGGGGTCTAGGGGTTTAGGGCCTAGGGCTCGGGCTGCAGGGACTAGGGCGGGTTAGTGTCAATGCTCTACTGCTTAAGGAGGGTCCGTGGAAACAAACAAGCACCTCAACCCTAAACCCTAAACCCTAAACCCTAAAAACAAACACACACACACACACAAAAATCACAAACACTAGAGCCCACCTCATACGAAAGCTCTCAACCTGGAAAGCCTGCGACCCTGCAATTATTACTACTAGTGATGGTTACTAGTGCTACAAAATGTGATTATGATTCATTATGCCTTTCATTTCAGTGTTATCAGCTTTATAAGTTTTACTTTGTCACTGCTACCACTGCTACTCTTATTGCTATCATTTCTACTGTTATACATAGATCATACGCTTATTATTGCCACTCTGCCGTGGTTATTATGACTGTTCTTACTACTAGCAATATTAACTTGGCAAGCAGAAGCCTCTTGGCTCGAGATTTACAGCGAATTATACCGGACCTGTTAGGGTTCAGGGTTTAGGGTTTAGGGTTTAGTAAACCCTCGGACAGATCCTTTCCAGGGATTCAGGATCCAAGCTAAAGGTTCAGGGATTAGGCTACGGGCTTTCGGGGTTCCGGATCGAGGGGTGGGGGGTGTAGCTTTTGGAGCTAGGGCTTCGGGGTTTGGATTTACGTAGGGTTTATGGGTTAAGATTGGGTGTAGATTGTAGGACGTAGGGTTTAGGGTTTAGGATTGGGGTGTAGGTGACACACATGCCCGCTGTACAAGATGCGATTTGAGATGGAACTGCGGGCACTGTACAGCGGAAGAAAGCATGCAACACAGATGCAGGAAAACAACATGTGTGGGGGTGTAGGTTTTAGGTTTTAGGACTTAGGGTTTAGGGGCTGGCATTGGGGTGTAGGTTTTAGGACGTAGGATTTAGGGGTTAGGATTGCATTAAGGGAACAATATAACCTACTCTAAATTAGTAAGGCCCCTATATGTTAAACCCTACCATTAGCCCCCGCCTGAAAGCCCTACACCTTGAGCCCCAGCCCCTAAAGCCCGAAAAGCTCAGCTCGAACCACGTAAGTTTAGTAAGTTTAGAGTTTAGGGGTATAGCACCCTTCCAGAACCCGTTTCTTGACCCTGAAAAAGCCTTAAAACCCGAGCCACACTAAACTCCTACATCCAAACCTTGAAACTTGTCTGCCGGGCTTTGAGCGACCCCAAATCATCGAGGACCAGACGCGGATCCGTACGTTCTTGCCCAGGGCCTGTTTTAAGAGAAGGAGCCCGGGAGGGCTTGCCGGGTTCAGGGCCGTGCGGGCTGCTGTTAGAATAGGCTTAACAGAGTCCCTTTAAAGGAATCTATAAGGGTTCCATTAGGGAATTAGTGTGTAGGGGCTCTTAATAATTAGAATAGGGTTTTAGGGTATATTCTACTCTAACTATAATAAAGAACCACCCCAGAAAAATGGTGTTGGTATTTATTTAGGCCCCCATATTGTTTTGTCCATTCTTGGCAATGATTCGTAAACCCTAAACCCTAAAAACCCTAAACCCTAAACCCTAAACCCTGAACCCCTAAACCCCCCTATAGCAAGGGTTGAGGGCTTGCAGGGTGTGTTCATGCTGTTAAGGATTTGAAGCCTTAGGGTTCTAGGGGTCAGAGCTCCAGGGTTTAAGGTTTATAGGGTGTAGGGTTTAAGGTTTACGGTTTAGGGTTTGGGGTTTTTTGGTGTAGGGTTTAGGGTTTAAGGTTCTGGTTTAGGATGTTTTGATTTAGGGTTTAGGGTTTAAGGTGTAGGGTTGGCTGAGTTGATAAGGTTCTTTAGGAAAGCTGGTATTGAGGTAGGGCTGAGGGTTTTATGTTGTACTAAAACTCTAATGAGGAGTCCCGAAAAATGGTATCCGTAACCATTCCGACCCCATGCTAACCCAGACGGTTGATGGTATAAATCCTGCATTATCCCTAATTAGGAATATACCATAATTCCCATAGTTTAGGGTCCTTAAGGTAATGCAGGATTTATATCATCAACTCTAAGCCATCCCTAAACCCTCACAAGCATGTAAAAGAACGGCCCAACGCCTACAAGCGGACATTATTCTACGTAACCTTGAGGTCCAGTTAATGTAGGGGCTCTAATAATTAGAATAGGGTTTTGGGGCATATCATACCATAATTGCAATTGTAACAAAAAGCTCCCAAAGTAGTATTATAAAGGCCCCTATGATTCTACATAATCTTGGGGTTCAGGTATTTCTGGCTTCGAGAGCTAAAGGCTTTGGGTTTAGGCTTGGGCTTGAGGATTCGGCGGAAGTCTTGGGGATATATAGACCCTCTCAAAAATACATCTATATAAGAGAGCCATAAGTAGGGTTAAGAGGGGTCCCTTTTTGAAGGGGTCTTCCGAACCCTAAACCCTAAACCCGAAATTCGGGAGTCTCCCTTTTACTACCTGGGAGGCTTGGGCTGGAGGGTGTAGGGCTTTGACAGGCGCGAGTGCAGGGATCGGCACTTTCGATCCGGGCTCGTCGGGTTTAAGGGTTTAGGGTTTAGGGTCTAGGGGTTTAGGGTTTAAGGATTTAGGGCTTTAGGATTTAGGGTTTTTGGGGTTTAGGGGTTTACGGTTAGGGTTTAGGGCTCAGGGTTTAGGGGGCGGCTTGGGGGTACGGGGGCTGAGGGGCGAGGGGTTTTTTCTGGATGTCCCAGGGTCTTGCTGCCGGCGGTGCCGGGGGCGTCCTGCTGCGACCACCCTGCGGCTGGAAACAACCTCGTCGTTCGCGCGTTGTTGCGCTCGCCTCTCATGTCTTTGCGGTCGAGCGCGTTGACGACGAAGGTCGTAGTCGGATTTTCCACGATGAACGTCGGTTCTGCTGGTTCCCACCAAACGTTTCCTTGGCCTGCGCGGCTTGAAGAAGCAGGTTCAAAGCTCTTCCCGAGGAGTATTGAATGGCGGCAACGGAACCTCAAAACATTCTTGGTTTTAGAAATAAAATTTCGGCAGCCAAGTCTAAGAGCCCACCAAGCTGGCTTGGATGCTCCTGTCCACCAGTCCACCATCTTGTTAGCGGCCTCCAACTTGGAGGCTCATGGGTAGTTACAGGTGGGGTTATAAGTAGAGCTCCCTTAAAGGGTTCTATAGGGTTTAATTATAAGGGTTTAGGAGTAGCTATTTTGTAAGTCGGGTAACTATAGCTACAACCCATATTAGGGGACTTATAACCCCCACTTATAACTACCCATGAACCTCCAAGAACATCCTAAACACCCGAACCTAGAACCTGTAAACCCGATACCCCCGGAACCCCGAAACGCTGAAGCCTATCTGGGGCCTACCTCAATGATCAGAATTTTCAGACGGCCCGACTTGTTAACAAATAGAACAGAAAATAGGGTACATTGCAGTGAAAAATATGCAGGTAATGCAAGGGGCTAATTACTATGTCTTATAGTTAAGACCTAAACCCTAAACCCCCAAACCCTGAACCCTAAACCCCTAAACCCCTAAACCCTCCACAATCATTCGGGGTGCCTGACACTTCGGAGCTTGCCCCAGTGGCTCGGCTACTGGGCATCGTTCTGAACATCGGGTCGGAATGTTTAGGAGCGTCGAGAACTGCAACCTAGGCCCTAAACCCTAAACCCCTAAACCCCTGAAGCCCTAAACCCCTAAACCCTAAACCATCCAAAACCCTAAACCCTAAAACCCTAAACCCTAAACCCCTACACCCCTAAATGGGCCCCTAAACCCCCAAACCCTAAAGTGGGTGGCATCACGCCTAAACCCCAAAACCATACCTCCTTAGAGTCCCAGAAATTCAGTGCTGACTGCCTTGAAGGTCGTGTCCGGGAAAGCCTCGGGCTTGTTCTTTATCTTTCGTTTTGGTGGGGGGGCCTAGGCTTTAACAATAGGGTTCAGGGTTTAGGGTTTAGACATTCTGATAAGGGTCTTTGGAAAGGCGTGTGGTGGGGGACTGCATAGACAATGTAAGTAGGCTGGAAGGTTCATATTTAGCACTACAATAGGAGCCCCAGGGGAATGGTGTCAGTAACTATTCCGACAGTGGATTATCCAATTGCACTAATAAGTGGGGTCATAAGCCCCCTGATATGGCTTATAGCTGTAGTTACCCTACGTAAAACCACCGTTATAACTACCCATGAACCTCCAAGTAAGCCATACATACCAAAACGTAAGTACACTTGCAGTGCACAGGTGTGCGATTGGCATCGACTTTGTCTGGGTGGGCTCACAGGACCTGTCGGCGGAATGCCTTATCTTGTCAGCTTCCGCGGGTTCATTTTTTTTGACGGCCCCCTTCCGCGCTCCGGGGCGCGGAACCTCCAAGAAAGAAGCCTTAGTTCTCGGTGCGAACAACCGTTTTAGGGCTGTACTTACGGGGATTTAGGGTCTTGGGTTTCGCATCTCGAGTCTTGAGTTTGGGGGCTTCCGGGATCTTGGCAAGAGCGAAGAGAATTTCCGGTATAGAGCTATAGGTTTCAGGGTTTAGAGCTATAGGGTTTAGGGTTTAGAGCTATAGGGTTTAGGGTTTAGAGCTATAGGGTTCGGCATGCAGATCCAAATCCCAAAAATAGGAGGCGCCCCAAGGTGCTTTGAAAGCTGAAAGAGGCGAGGTGGGTTCGGAGCTCGCTAGGATGATCCCTCTGATGGGAGACCAAATCTCCACTTAAAGCCCATACTTGGAGGTTCATGGGTAGTTATAAGGGGGGTTATGTAAGTAGGGTAACTATAGTTATAACCCATAAAAGGGGGCTTATAACCCCACCTATAACTACACCATGAACAAATAGGCTAGACCAAACCCCTACTTCCCGCACGGTTTAGAACCCTGTAGAGCTTTTTCCAGGATAGAGTGGAGTCTGCAATCCACTTATGGGAGGCATTGATCTAGGGGCCTTGACAACGAGAAGACATTATGTGAAGTTTCCTGTGGCACAACTATGCAAGGAACTAGAAATGAGGGTCATATTGCAAGTTCCAAAAAAACCCAAAACCCTAGAATTAGATGGTCTTTTGGAGGCGTTCGTCCTGAGGCGGACACGTATTCCAGCGCATTCTGGCCGGATCGGTTCGGATCCAGGATTGCAACTACCTGGTGTGATTCGGTCTTGGGTTTTCGGGTCTAGGGTTTTGGGACTTAGGGTTGGTTTAGGGTTTAGGGACACTAGGGCTTAGGTGTGGGGTTTAGGGTCGTTTAGGGTTTAGGGTTTAGGGTTTAGGGACACTAGGGCTTTGGGGTTGAGGGGTTTCGGGTTGAGGGTTTTGAGTTTTGGGCTTGGGATTGAATGTCTCGGGTTCAGGGTTTGGCCTTCAAGAAGCTTAAGATTGAATGACCCATGAAAAACGCGGCAACATTTGGGGGGGGAGCTCTCAAAATTAGGGTCCCTAGTTTCGGGAACTGCCCATGGACCGAACTAGTGGGCTTCGAAGCCTTGCAACAGAGTTTGGGGCTTCGATTCTGAACCGAAGTCTGGGGCTCTGTGAGGAACATCGTAGAAGGCTCCTAACACCCTTTCGCAGCTTCATAAGCCCCTAGCTAATCCCCAAATCTACTATCCCCCAGGACATTAAGCCTTAAGAGGAGCCTTCAGACTAAACTGAACAAAACCTGCAAGTGGAGCTCCCACAATTCCTGAACTAACTGTTTTTGGTTTAGGGTTGTCCCTGAACTGCAACCCGCCCCCGGGCGCACATCCGCGACGCCGCGCAAATTTTCATTGCTGCCGAGGTGGTACATGAAGTCCTTCGTGCCCATTCCCTTACCCTCAAAGGACTCATTTTAAGGCTTTTGCGCCCAGAGACCCTATTATATGAGGCTTTTGGGCTTTTTTGATGCTAAGGGATTGAAACTGATTCGGGGTTCCCTAAACCCTAAACCCTAAGCCCTAAAACCCTAAACCCTAAAACCCTAAACCCCAAAACTCTAAACCCTAAAACCCTACATCCTAAAACCCTGGGCCCTAAACCCTGGTTTAAGGTCCCGGGCTTAGAGAACTTGGGCCTCAGGAAGCTCGACTTCAGGCTGATTCTCTGCGTGTCGGCTGCTCCTAATTAACGGAAGCTACAGGTGGGGAGTTTAGGGTTTTAGGGTATTTAGGGTTTTAGGATTTAGGGTTTAGGGTCTAGTTAACGGAAGCTACAGGTGGGGAGTTTAGGGTATGTAGACCTTCTATAAGGCTCCTATAACGGTAACTGCGCACCTGAAAATGTCCTAGACCTAAGCCGCTTAAAACCCCTAAAAACTAGTCTGGATGATAAAAATCCTGCATTACCTTATAAGGACCCTAGACTATGGGTTTTTATGGTAAAGTCCTGATGATAGGTAATGCCGGATTTATATCTAACTTCAACTGTAGAACCTGAAAGCCGTAAACCCTAAACCCTACACTCTACACCCTAAACCGTTATGAAAGCATTCATTATTGGAGCCCCGGACAGAGCCACCATTTCAGGGCCTGTAGGGCCCGGGTTTAGGGTTTAGGGATTTAGGAGTTTAGGGTTTAGGGGGTTCAGAATTCATGTGGGTAGCTCTCTATATTAGGGTCCCTCTTCAGATCCCCAGTATACTACGGCACCCTCATACAAAAAAGGGACCTCAAAAGGGACCCCACAGGCCCTAGTCTAGAGAACTGCCCATTTTTTTCGCCATAGTGCAGAGGTTGGACTTCGAAGGGGCATCGGCCCAAACCCTTACCTAAACCCTTAAATCCTGAACCCCATAAGCCCTAAACCCTAAGGTCTCGACACCAACTATTAAAACAAAGCTTTTCTGGTATTCTCAGACTGAAACCTAAACCCAGCCTCCACCCAACAAGGACCCCAACAGTATGTAGACGAATTGCCTTTTATCGGCTGTGTAACGCCACTTTCCCTACTTTTTTCGGGGTTTTGGAAGGCCCGGTGCCCTTGCCCTAAACCTTAAACCCTAAGCCCTAAACCCTAAACCCTAAGCCCTAAACCGTAAACCCTTAACCTTGAACCCGAAACCCACAGACCCAAGCCAAGGTCGTGCGGGGCTTCAAGCCCGGCTTAGGACTTCAGGGTTTTAGGGTTTAGGGTATACTCATAGGCTCCGTAGTAGTTCCTTTTTATGGTTTACATAAGGAATTCTATCAGGAAATCCCCAAAACGAACTACTAAGAAGCAGCACACGGGTCCAAGCCCTCTTCAGGGAAGCTTGCGTTACATGAAAGAGTTAAGCACCGGGTTTAGGGTTTAAGGGTTTAGGGGTTTAGGGGTTTAGGAGTTTAGGGGTTTAGGGTTTAGGGTTTAGGGGCTTAGGGGGTTTTAGGGATTTAGGGTTTAAGAAACCCTAAACCCTAAACCCCTAAACCCCTGAACCCCTAAAACCCCTAAACCGTTTTAAAGGTTTAGGCAGACGCCAAGGCCAGTCCTCGAAGCAGATGGCTTCCCTGCCTGCCGGCAGCCTCGGGTCTTCCGGCGCTCGGTTTACGGCTCAAGTACGGTTTAGAGTTTAGGGTTTAGGGATTAGGGGTTTATAGAGTTCAGGGTTTTGGGGTTTAGGGGTTTCGAGTTTAGGGTCTGTAGGGCTTAGGGGTATTAAGCTGCTTCAGGATTTAGGGTTTGGGGCTCTTCGAAACTTTCGGGGTCGGCGTTTGGGTTCGAGGGTTCAGGGGTCGACTTCTCGAAATTTCGCGTGGTGCACACAGCAAGCTGAACCCTAAACCGCTAAACCCCTAAAGGCCCTGAACCCTGAACTCTAAACCCTCCCAAGACGCCCTAAACGAAGCCTTGAAGGCCCTATAAAGGGCCAGGTCAGGAGAAAGCCCTAAAGGCCCTACACCCCTAAAGGCCTTGAAAACCCTAAACCCCTAAATCCCCAAAGCCAAAGGCCCTGAAAACTCTAAAACCCTAAACCCTAAACCCCTAAACCCCCAAAACCCCTAAAGGCCCTAAAGGCCCTAAACGAAGCCCCGAAGGCCCTTTTAAGCCCCAAACCCCTAAAGGCCCTAAAGGCCCTAAACGAAGCCCCGAAGACCCTTTTAAGCCCCAAACCCCTAAAGGCCCTAAAGGCCCTAAACGAAGCCCCGAAGACCCTTTTAAACCCCAAACCCCTAAAGGCGCTAAAGGCCCTAAACGAAGCCCCAAAGGCCCTTTTAAACCCTAAACGAAGCCCCAAAGACCCTTTTAAAGGCCCTAAAAGCCGGGAGGCCCGGAGGCCGCATTGCTCAGGAAGAACTCGGTAAAGAGCTTGCGCTCTGAGTTCCCCAAGACCTCTTCAGCTGCTACGTGGGCTTAGGGCTTCAGAGCCTTAGGGTTTTTAGGGTTTATAGTGTTATTATAGGGTTATAGGGTTATAGGGTTATAGGGTTATAGGGCTTTAGGGCTTGAGGGCTTTTTGGGGTTTAGGGGCTTAGGGTTTTAGGGTTTTAAGGGTTTTTAGGGCTTATGGGTTTAGGGCTTTAGGGCTTTAGGGCTCTAGGGTCCCAGGGCTTTAGGGCTTTCGGGGTTTAGGGGTTTGGGGAAGGTAGGACTTAGGGCGTTGAGGTTCAGGGTGGTATGGATTTTAAGGATTTGGGGTCTCGAGCTTGGGGGCGTTGGTGTTTTGGGGTTTAGGGCATGCCGGGTTTAGGGCTTTGAAGTTCAGGATCTATGGGTCCAGGGTTTAGGGGAGCCGATCTGCTACGGCATCTTCATGCTTTCTTCCTACAGAGCCACAGTTCAGGGTTTCAGGGTGCAGAGTATGGGATTTTTTACGGGAAGAAGACGTCAAGCAGATGCTTAAACCCGTGTCACCCGCCCGGTCGGCCCTGCAAATTACAGCCACTTAAAGAAAACATCACCCGTCAAGCCGGAAAAAATGCACGAACACCTCGATGACTCCCCAAGCCCTATTGCCCTAACAGACCATAAACTTCATTTGTCTTGTTCCCATTGCTATTTTAAACCTAAACCCAAACTGCCTAGCTTTTTAAGTGGTGATAAAACGAAAGCACAAGATGGAGCTCTGAAGGGGTAGGATTTATAGGGTCCAGGTAAACCCAACCCTAACCCCTAAACCCCTAAACCCCTGAACCCCTAAACCCCTAACCCATAAACCCCTGAAGCCCTAAAATTCTAACCCCCCTAAACCCTAAACCCCTAAACCCCCAAGCTTCTAAACCCTAAACAATCCCAAAATCCCGTAAACTTCTCAACCCTATAAACCCTAAACCCCTAAACCCCCGAAGCCCCTAAAGGGCCTTGTGGCCCTTGAGGATCTGATGCATCCGTCGCTTCGAGGCCTCTGGCGAAGCACCGAAGACCTCAAACAAAAAACAAAGGCAGTGTAGGGGGCCTCAATAATTTTGGGTTTAGGGCTTTAGGGTTTAGGGTTTAGGGTCTTAGGGTTTTGGGTTTAGGGTTTTAGGGTTTTGGGTTTTAGGGTTTTACGGTTTAGGGTTTCAGGGTTTTAGGGTTTTAGGGTTTTGGGGTTTTACGGTTTAGGGTTAGTTTAAGGCAATGTAGGGGCCTCAATGATTAGAATAGGGTTCCTTAACAGAGTCCCTTGAAAGGGGTCCATAAGGGTTCTACTAGGGATTCATTGTGTAGGGGCCTCAATAATTCGAATAGGGTTTTGGGGGTATTTTATACTATAACTATAATAGGTAACAAGGAAACCACCAGAATAGTATTGGTAATTATTTAGGCCCCTAAAGCAGGGAGTTCTGAAAGAGACCTCCAGGAAAACAAGGTTTAGGGTTTAGGGTCTTGGGGGGTTTGGATTTTTGAGTTTAGGGTTCAGGGTTTAGAACCCTTCAAAGAAGCCTAAATTCGGGTTCAGAATCCTCAAAGCACCCTGAAACAACACACGGCATTTGAAGTTGTTGGTTGATACACGGGCTTCTCTTCGGGTGTTATCGGGATTTACAGGTGTTTAAAAACTCTCTCTTTATGCCCATTGTTGAGTTTAAGGGCTTCTTGGTGTACTGCACACCTTTCAGCACTTTAAAGTCAACCCTAAACCCTAAACAGAAAGCATGGGTTCCCTGTTGGGGTTATATGAAACATGATCATGTTTCATCCTTACTGGGTTTTCTTATAACGAGAATGTAAAATTGTAGCCAACAAGGACCCTGGCTTGGGGTTTCAGGCTTCCGTCATGGGAGTTTTGCGTTGAAGTGCTTCAGGCTGCGAGGGCGCAGGATGAGGGATTCGGGCTTAGGGCTGTTACGGGTTCAGGGTTGAAGGTGTGGTTACGGGATTGAGTGTTTCAGGGTACATATGAGGGTTTGAGGGTTTACGGGGTGTGAGGAATTAGGGCAGAATTTAGCTTTTTCTGGCAGGGAGTTAACAAGTTAAGGATGCGAAGCCCAGCGAGGTTTGCCGGGGTCCCTGGTTAGGGGTACCTTTCTGACCCAACCCTAGATTTGTCCACATCATTCTGCAAGCCGGCTGCACGGTCCTGCCGGTATTCTCCAGCCTGGACCTTGTCTGCATAGAACCACACTGCACTTCAACGTCTGCAAGTTGCTGCACCACTCTGCGAGCATAGGCTGCAGCAGCTGCAAAGGCTGCGGTATCGGGGAAGCACCAGTGAGATTGGAATGTCCTCCGGATCGACATCGACGTCTTTGACTTTCAGAGTTTCGCGGGGAAAGCTGCTCAAGTGCAGGTTGCATTAGTTTGCTTGCAACATTGATGCGCGGCCTGATAGTCATGCGACGGCCCCCAAAATCGATTTTGAGAGTCACGCGACGGCTTCAAGCGCATGTTTCGGCCATGTTTCGCCTCTGCTTGCCTGCGGTATAGCAGTTCTAGGTTCCCCAGTAACTCTTAATAATAAGGGTACCCTTTTTCCTAATAGCCGGCTTTAATAATGAGATCCCCCCCAATGAAAAGGGCAGAAGGGTTCTACTGGGGAACCTAGATAGCAGTTCGTATTGAAGCCTTGCAGCTCTGCTCGTCGGCTGCACAGAAGCGCACAACCCCCGCCCCACAAGCAGAGCTTCTGAAGCAGATCGCTTGCTACCCTAAACCCCTAAACCCTAAACTCCTAAATCCTAAATCTCTAATCCTTAAAACCCCTAAACCCTAAACCCCTAAAAACCCCTAGGATGTTTGTCGTAGAAAGAAAGCTCAGAGGCGAACCCATGAGCTGCCGAGAGAACCCAATACCCCTTTCTTAAGAAATATACCTTAAATCATAATAAGAAGAATAAGAATAATAATCATCATCATCATAACAATAATATGTAATTTGTATATTTATTAATGGTAATATAAAAAAATAACAATAAGCATTATTATTGTCATCATCATAATAATAATGATAATAATAACAATAATAAGGATAGGGCCCTATAAAATTTGGGTAGATTCCTGAATTAAGGTGTATTGGGTTCTCTGGGAGTCCATTTCTCATTACGAAGTCCTCGACAGGATCGTCTGGATACGATGCCGAATCCAACGGGCCCCCTTAGGGTTTAGGGTTTGGGGCTTTTTTGTTAAGGGCTCAGGGTTCAGGGTTTAGGGTCTAAGGTTTATATCAGGACGGTAGGACTTTCTATGTGCTTCAGCGGGTCAGCGGTGGGCCTTTATATTGGTGTTTGAGGTTCCGATTAAGGCTTCCCAATCGTTCGCTCTAGGAAGCCCCACTATGATCGCACGAATGCGGAAGGATTTTGGAACCGGTTCAAGCGGTTGACCTATGATCCCTACACAGAAAAAGCCAAGTCCTTCTTGTGGGTGAAAATATGAAACCCAATGTAGAACCTGAAAAAAGAAGACGGGTTGGGGTTTCTAGCCGCCGACCTTTTACAAACAGGCAAAGGAGACCATGAGTCCGCCCTTCTTCTCGGTATCCGTGTTCAAGAAACCGTTAACGTTATCCATCGAGGAAATCCAGGCTTGCTCTGCCGAGGGCATCACCAGCTTACCCTCCGACTCCTCGCAGGTGGCGCTTTATTTCTCTCGGAGTTTGGGCCCGTAAGTAGGAGGAGACATTTTGAGGACACTGTTCGAGAGTAGTAGGAGTCATCGTCGTGTCACAGTGGTCGTCGCAGTAGCGGTATTGACTGTGGTAGAAATTGTCGTAGTGGTAGCAGTGGTGGTAGTGGTCGTCGTCGTAGTAGTAGTAACTAGTAGTAGTCGTCGTCGTAGTAGTGTAGCAGTAGGAGTAGGAGTAGCAGTAGTAGTAGTAATAGTAGTAGTAGTAGTAGTAGTAGTAGCAGGCGTCGTAGTCGTAGTAGCACGATGAGGGGGCCTTGTCAAAAAAAGGTTAAACGAAAACGATTGAAGGGCATGAGAGTGGCAACCAAAGAGACCTATATAATCGGCCAGTTGCCGCATTTGGAGCCACCCTATGACCAGCATGTGCTGGTCACGTGCTGGCCCACATTTCCCGGACTTTAGTGGGCAGGGTTGAATTTGAAACCAAGGACTTCATCAAACAACCACAATTCAAGAACCAGGCGCCCGAACTTTATAGATCACCCTTCGCATACAGAAAACAGCATGTACCCTTCGCAAGAGAGCAAGCGGGAGGAATTTCAACTATAAAGTCCGGGAGGGGTGCGGGTAGGCGGAAATTCATTTTCATGGTGCCCCGTGACCACTCAAGTCCGGCAGGGGTGCCAGGGTAGGCCCCAAGAGAGGCAGGAGGACTTTTGCAGATAAGATCAATGATGCACGATATCGCAGACCCCCGCCTGCAACAGATTTTAGTCGTCACAGGGGGCTTATGAAACAGGATCATGTAGAATTTAGCAGACCAGAAAGGGGTAACCGACCAAAGGGGTAACCAACACAATTCAATAAAGACCAAGCCCGAAACCCTAAACCCTAAACCAAATCCGCCCTAAGCCCCGTCAAACCCTCAAGCCCTAGCCCCTAAAGCCCCTAAAAACCCTTAAAACCCTGAACCCCTAAACCCCAAGCCCTTAACACCCTCAAACCCTAACCCCTAAAGCCCCTAAAAACCCTTAAAACCCTGAACCCCTAAACCCTGTCAATAGCAGACTCCGCTCTCTCGCCAGGAACGT
>CAJNJA010008442.1:7244-17994 GCA_905231915.1 Symbiodinium necroappetens
ACCCTAAACCCTAAACCGTGCGACAGTGATTGCAATGGGACCACAAAGAGCGAACTTGTTTTGCCAACTAGGGCACGAGCTGAGATAAAGGGTCTGTCAGTGTAGACCCTGGAACCTCACAACCGGATGATGTCGCTCCAACCGGATGCATACTGAATATACCATCTATATATACATATACGCACATACATGATTCTTTGTACTTTATGCTTTTATTCTATATTATGTATATGTATGTATAACTGTATATATATATATGTATGTATGTATGTATGTATGTATATATATACACACATACTGTATACTTTAAATATATGTATCTACTATACTGTATTATGCACATGTATATTATGTATATACGCAGATACATACTCTATCTTCTAGATCTTCTACATCTACTACAGTCTGCTACATCTATCATATCTACTATGCATGGGATTTATACTAGATATGCTACATATTGAACCCTCACTACTTCAGACGTATACATTTCTGAGCCGAACCGAAGCTCCTCTTTACCCTTCTGAAGGGGTTTCTGTCTTAGGGGGTCCCACTGTGCTCAGGGATAGATGTCCGTGCTCCAAGCTTATTGGAGTTTCCGGACAATCTGAAGACGCAGTCTCTGAAAGCTCCAAAATATCATGACAATCCTCATGGGAAAGCCTCATGCTCCTCGTGCCGAGGCGCAGCAATGCTCTTCTTCGGCACCCAGCCCTGTAGGCCACTGCCCTCGTGCGAGACGCAGACGAAGTCCTTGGCCGCGTCCACGCCTGGCGGGTCAAGCCCGACTCTCTCCCTGTCTCCATCTCTCTTCAGAAGGTCTAGCAGTGCCAGGCAACGCGTGAGCGACTGTGCACAACGATTTTGGGGTTTTGAAATTTGGGGGTCTGGGATTGTGGTTTTTCGAGGGCTTGCTCGGGTTTCGGCACTCATGGAGGCTTGCAGTTTCGGGTTAAGGGCTTCATGCGATGAAGCAGCTAGGCAATTTGGACGAAGCGCCCTCTGAAAAACTGCTACCGACTCCTTCTCTTCCTGTCAGCACCCGTTCAGGGCTCTTCCGTGGATCCAACTTGACAAAAGCAGTCTGTCAGCAACCACATACAGGCTTGTGGGGCTCATTGCCTGGGTTCCACGGATAACAGATCTTTGGGCGTGCACATGTTCATGCATTCAGCAACCCGAACCAATCGGCTTCAAAGATGAGGCGTTTCAAGGAGCAATGCGGTGGTGTCAGCAGCAATCATGGAAGGCTGAGCGTTGCGCACCGCTAAGTGAAGCTAGCTCAACGAGGCAGCTAAGTGGTCCAAGGAACAGGTCACCCACTCACCAGCCGGAAGTTCGCCGGCAAGCGGGACGTCTCCACTCGGTCGCTGGTAGAGTTTCGCCTGGATCCACTTTCGAGCAATCAATCGCCACAAGACATCGAATTTCCGCTGCCTCGTCACAAGAGCAGCTCAATGACAGAAAGAGCCACTCTCGTGGTTTCAAGGTTACGAGGCTTAGCCACGGCTACGACCCTGCCCGGTTCCCCGTCCTTCGACTCGCCGTCTGCGGGCTTCAATGATCCGCGAGGACGAGGTCCAAGATGGTAGAGCAAAGCCTCGGAAGCATCAGGCAAAGGCATGGCATTGCCAGGCGGCAGTGTCTCCCTGCCAGGCAGCACAACCTGCTCCAAAAAAAGCAAGCAAGCCGTGGCTGCTTGCTTGACGAGGCTGTTTCATCAGATCTGCCCAATCACCTACTCTCCCGCACTCCCTCCTTCGCCCTCCCCCATCCTTCCCAAAAGCAAACTGGAATCTCGCTGCGAACGCTTACCAGCACAAGCATCCCACAGTCAAGCTTTGGAGTCGACCGAACCCAGCGCCAGTCCAGGCAGGAGGCTGCTCGCAGTCCGATCTCGGCGCACTTGTCCCAGTACTTCAGGTTTCTGACCTCTGAATGGGGGTTTAGGGTTTAGGGTTTAGGGGATTGGAAGACTTTTTGGTCGATAAGAAGATAAATTAAAGGATATAAGCAGCAGGCAGGCCTAAGTGGTGGAGAGTGCTTGTGGCCTCACAGCTTTACGGCCCAAAGGGGAGCCCAGTCTCGCGGCGAACATCGGGCCCTGTTGAGGTGGCCTCATAAGCACAAAAGTTACCTAGCTCCCTCTTCTGACAAAACAACATTTTGTTATCCAGAAGACAGAGTCTGATAGAGCACAGACATGTGGGTTGCATCGTTCCGCGAGCTCGAAAGTTTGCAGACGCTTGTGGCTCAGGGAGTTTCCACCCGCTCCAAACATTTAGGGTTCAGGGAGCTGACGGTACAAAAAACAAGTTTCACCCTTTTTTGCTACACTTCTCGACTTGAGGAGGTCAAGTTTAGATCCGAAATGAGGCGGAGTTCAGGGCTTCGAGCCGGGCTGCACAGCGCTCGGAGAAGGCCTCTGACTTGATCTGCTTCCAGCCATAGAGGGCCCCGGCCATCTGGCCGACGATGGCCCCGACCTGTTTCTGCAACTGAGGCTTGTCGAACACTTCTGCCGGAGGCTGGCAGATGCTGCAGCTGGCTATTAGGGTTTAGGGTTTTTGCCCTTAGGGTTTAGGGTTAGGGATTTACCTCGCACGGTTCCAGACTTGGTTGCCAGGAGGCGGTGTCGGCGTCGCCGAGCAAGTTGACACCGGCCCGCACTGCGCTGGAGTAGCTGTTGGAGCTCCAGAGTGCCCAGAGAGCCATCGCCAGCCCATCCATGCCTCATCTCAGGAAGAAAAGCCGCTAGCTTTGCACGCGTTTGCACGTACTTGACAATCCCGCCGGCACCCTTGCGCCACGTCAAGGATGATAACTTTCATATGTCCGGGACCAATGCAAACATCGCAAACTCACTCTGGACCTTCCGGGCTGCGTCTTGGTGCAAAGCTACCGGTACCCCGCTGCTGTTGCAGAACGTTTGTTTAGACCGGATCTGAAGCCACTGCACTGGTGGCAAACATTGGCAAACATAACTACGCAAGTTGCCCCAACATGTGCAGCAACGTAGCGGCTGCATGCCGAGGAGCAATATGCTCCGAAATACGTAGCTATGGTCGGATGTCCATTGTACCTGGGCATACACAGAGCATGCACGCAGGGCTGCAAGCAACTCGTGCACGAGTATAGGTCAATACTGCGAAAGGCTGTCCGAGGAGAACCTTTTCCAGACTCCAAAACCGGACTCTCGTCCAAGCCGCAGGTCCACTCCGGCAATGCCTTGTCTGGCAGCGATCGAGTCGGCGATCGGCAGCTTGGCCACTTTCCAATTCCAGTGCGCCTCTTTCCTGCACACAGCCGGATCTGTCGATTCTTGCCGTGGGGTGCCCCAAAAAAAGCTAGCCTCTGAAACAGAAGCCGTGCAATGCTACTCTGTGCCACCCGTCGCCCCGATAATGCGCTGGCGCAAGTCACAGCCCCGTGCATCAAAACCCCCACCCACAAATTTCGACCCTCCCAACCCTAAACTCGCATCAGCCGATAGTCCAAATCCCACTCACACCCCAAACCCATGACCCGAGACACCCCAAGAAGCCCAACCCCAGTCACCCTGAAAATAGCCCTTGCCGTAACGTTCACACCACTGAACCCCAACCCCACAAAACCCCAAACCCTCAAACCCAAACCCAGAATCTAACTCGAAAACCCTTACACAGTAGCTACCGGTCCCCCTATACCCCTTTAAAACACTACAGACATCACCCCAGCAGCTGCTGCTTCAGTCCTGGAAGGCGCCTGGCTCATGAGCAGCTGCTGCAGCCGCCGGGCGCAGGAGCCGTCCTCGAGTTGTACCAAGCCCCGTAGGGCCGAAATTTCTGTGTGGCGCTTCGGGCTTAGGGTTGAGGACCGTGGATAGCTAATAAAACATGATGATTTGCACAACCCCCTCAGGCATATTATACTGAAATGGTGAATCGAATGACCCCTTGGCTTTATCCACGAATTTTTGCTACAACCAACGAAGAGGGAGTACGAAAAAAAAACAGAGTTCAAGATTGGGGCTTGTTCGGGGGTTTGGCTTTGGGATTTAGTGCTGTTTGTCGAACGTTTCCTCTCCGTCAGACCACGAGGTTGTTCCCTCGTGGGTGCATCGAGCCACGGCCGTTTCTGCCGTACACTGCTGTGGCAGATGATAGAGACTCAAGACACCAGTCGCCCAAGCCGTCCTGGTCTAGTTTCTTCGGCAAAGCCATGGCGTCGCCTCGGCATGCACGCACTCGACACGAAAATCGCTCTGAATGGGCTTCGGGACTCCTGGAGAACCCGGCTTGGGCCGGGGCTTTGTTGCAGAAAGGCGTTGATGTGGTTCTCCTGAGGCTCTTCAAGCTGCGCACCAGGCGTTCCCACACAGCTCCAGCAATCTCCCCCTCCGATATGTCACGTCACCCTCCATAGTTGCAGACCGGCATCCAGGAATGCTCGAGTGTCACCAATGGGATCCAGCACAGTTAGCCTGAAGAGACACGGGCTTCTTTCCGGGCTGTTCATTGAACCAACACCCTAAACCCTTTTCCGAGCAGGACTGCAATACACTAAGCCCTTTTGGAACCAGGCTCTCGCAGCCAGCTTTGAAACTGCACAACTCATTATGTCGACTCTTCTGCTTCAGCAAACCCTAAAACCTTCCTGCTTGTAGCAAGCAGCCGGTGAACCACCGGGCAGGCAAGTCTTGCGATCCCATCGCAAAGCCGAAGATCCAAGAAGTTGACTACCAGAAATCCCTACACCGCAACCTCTGAGGATGTACGTGAAAGAAAGATGAAACGAGCCCGATTTCAGGACCTCTATCTGCAAGTCCAGGCAACTCCGCATCAGAAGCTTTCGCCGCATCCCTGCGAGAAACTTCGGGCATTTCAGCTTCGGAGCTACGAGTAAGGGGTTTGGGCCTCGGCAAGACTTTCGGGCCCCGAAACGGTGCACGCGCCTATGACAAGCTATGGCAGCCACGCAGAAGGAGGCGATGAAGCGGCAGCATAGCGCCGCCTGCGGAATGCCGGGCCCTCGAACTGAAACAGGAGCAATAAAGCCAATTCCAACGAGCCGAATTGAAGATCCTGTTTGCATCCAGGGGTGTTAACTTGGCTTTGCGTCGTCGTGCGTGCATCCACAAAGCCGAAAGTCCGAATCCGGTCTCTTCGCTCCTACTTCCACAACTCTACCAGCTCATGGCCTCTGCTCCGGGATGTGTGGCCAAGGACTGCCATCCTGCCACCTCGCAGGTGCCATGCTTCGTGTTCGGAAGCTCACATCGATCGTCAGACACTGCCTCCAAAGCTTGTGCCGGCACCAGGTGGTAGGCCACTGGTACTGGGCCTAGCCGCATGATGGAACCTGGATGCCAAGCAAAAGCTATCGCTTTCAGACACACCCAGGTGCTAGCATCAGGGGACCGTGTTGTGGGCGCTGCTCCGAAGGTGAACAGTAGTCAAGCGGTGCCTTTTCTGAGATGAGATGACGGGGTGCATCGGAAATGCTTGAAAAGCGCGAGAGACGTCTTCATCGAGGACGTTAGCTCTAGCTTGCGCAGATACTGCAGCAATCTGCAGCATCTCCGCAGTACGGTGGACAAAAATGTAGCTGCACAGCTCTTGTGGCACCGGCGGGTGTGCTCTGTGTAGGCCGGTGTGGCAGGTGTTCCAAACAAACCAACCCGTCCGTTTCCCAACCATCCAACCGAGAGATTTCCGAGAGCACTTCCCCTGGAGCCGTCATGCTCTATGACCGAGACGTCATGCGCTAGAACCGAATTTTGGTGCCAAAGCTCATGCTGCCGCAGCGGTTGCAGCATCATGCCAGGGCTTCAGGGCTTGGCAGGAAAAGAATCGCCTGGCCCCGAGGTGCCAGGCAAAGGCTATATCTGCATTGCTATCCCGATGACCCGATGCTTTGCACACATCTTCGAACGCGACGAGAAGTGCAGGACACCTCAGAGAACCCTCGCGTGTGGCTGCGGTCCGACGGTGGCCTCATGCCAACAGGAGTAAATTCTGGCGTGGTATCACAGTATAGATGCTAGAGTCAAAGTCACGCAGCTCGACTAACCCAACTCAACACCACCATTTGTGAACCCAGGTCCCCTGGTCACGAGAGCCACAAGAACCAGACCACAGTTCAGTCAGCAGGTGTGCTAACGCATCTTCACCGCGATGTGGATCTGAGGTCTGCTCGCAAAGGGAGCTATCCCGAACCTCCCCGGTCAAACACACCCTCAGCTGGACTCGTGCATACGACCCTTCGAATTCCGACTGCTCTGATTGTCAGGGAAGTCGTTTGCAATGGGCTGCAGATGCACGCTTTTGCTCGGCATATCTCTTGATTCTCTTGACACTTTGGAGTCCCTACGTACGTGTACATGCGCGTAAGCCTTGCCGGAGCAAAAGCCGCTAGCTCCACCCGTCCATCTGCAGCAAAGCTTGCAACGTGCACGCAGGTCTGAAAAAGGCCGGCTCGACGGTACTGCCCGGCACCTGCCCTCACAGCCCAAAGCCAGTCAAATCGATGTTGCTCCACAAGTCATGGCGGTCCACGGGCTCCAACTCGTTGAACTGCCGCACGAATTCAGCCGCGTAGGCGAACAGGTCCTTTGCAAGGCGGAGACGACCGAAAAAGCTGCCCACTCAGCACACTCCGAAGAGGACGGCTCAAAGATAGGCCCCGAGGCAGAGCACTCAAACCTTGCGAACAAGATTCAATCTCCGGGCAGGTGTTCTTCTGGGCCAGCCTCAGGTGCAACACGGCGCTGCCATAGTTCGAGTTCCGGGTGTTTTAGGGGATGAGGTCGCGCAGGTTGGATTTCTGCCTTCGTTATGCCGAGAAGCTCTTGGAACGTTTTCGCGCTCAGGAGGAGGAGCCTGCGCTCACCGGCACATGAGGTGCTTAGTCTGAAAGCCTCTTCTATGCAGACGAGCATCCCTCACATCTCAACTTCCGACTACCAGTATCAGTGCCAGGTCCGCAGAGTCAAAACGCAGAAGCAAGAACCGGTCAGCAAACCCTGGAGCACCTCACACGCATAGATGCTACCCGTAGAGTGCCGTGATGGAGCCAATCTGTCCACAGGACCTCGGCTGGAGCTATACAAAGAAGGTTACCAGGACTAGAGCGGACTACAGTGATGACAAAAAGACAAATTCCACTGCATTCTGTAACAAGAGTAGCAGAGAATGCTGGGCAAGGCTCCGGTTCTGCAGCGTGGTCGCCCGGATGGACAGACATCGACTCGAACTTCCCGCTGCGGAAATAAACCAGGTCTCCATCCGTGATGAACACCATCCGCGGTTCCACCGGCACCTCGCCTGCATCCGGGAAGCTGGGGAAAAAAACACAGGAACCCAGACAAGCATTGAGCGGTCTAGCGACTGCTCACTCTGGCTGCGTAACGCCTGGGGCTTCCAGGCACCTTTCGCGGAAGCTTGACCCATGAAGCAATGAGCAGCATGCACGCGCCTTGAATGAAAACTAGGTCGCCATGCGAGATAAGAGCCAGGGAAATCGCTGTGTGGCACAGCCTCGGGTGCTCAAGCCGGCACGCATCCCTGCACAGTCCTTGACACGTGGCTGGAAAGGATGTAAGCTGAAAGATAACGATAGCCGGTACATTTTAGGGGCCCGCATCCTGAATGAGTGGTTAATGTCATCATCCCACGACGACATGCCTCTTCGAATCGTGTCTTTCATTCGTCGTCGACAGTTGATGTCTGTAGTCCCAAAACGTCAGAAGCTCATCACCACTTTGGTATCAGAAACTTCTCTTCTGTTTGTTGCCGGTCACGGAGGCAACTGGCCAGAAAGAAAACAAAACAGAAGCCCTACATTACTAAACCTTCAACCGACCTTTCCTTCTTAAAGCCTCAACCCTAAAACCTAAAACCCTGAACCCTGAACCCCCTATACCCCCTATACCCTAGATGCAATGCTAGACGGCTTCCCATCTGAAGACTCCTTTCGGCCCTGGCGTCGCAGCACCCTATTAGTACCACTGTCATTCTGATTACTTTGGTTCCTGCTATGATGAATTATCGTACCATGACTATCACTCTGAGGATTGTTGACTGTTATTATTCTTATTCTTCTTGTCCGGAGAGGGGAAGCCGCTCTGGAAAGCTTTTGCCTACGCGAAATTCCGGACGAGGCTCTGCTTCACCATCTGAAACCCTAAACCCTAAACCCTAAACCCTATGGGGTGTCTGGACGAGGCTCTGCTTCACCATCTGCGCTGTCATGGGCGCCAGCAACCTTGGATCTCTCTGTAAGCCAGGGGCCGCTTCCCCGGGGGCAGTGGGTCCCGAACTCCTGCAAACGACCCTCCTAGGGTTTATTATATAAATCCTGCATTGCCCATCATAAGGAATATACCCTTATTCCCATCGTTTCGGGTTGTTTAAAGGTAATGCAGGATTTGTATCACCAGCAGTATAGGAGTCATGGTCAGGTTGTTTAGGTCCCCAAATCCCCTAAGCGACGGATGGTGCCGCAGCGCAGGCCCATACATCTCGCAGTGGAGCTCCATCCTTGCTGACACTCGGAGAAGTTTTCGAGGTTTAGGGTTTAGGGTTTAGGGAGTTCAGGATCTGTGGGAGCGGATCCCTGAAAACAATAGCCAATGAGAGCGGCGTGATCGAGTTCGGGCCTCACCAAGCTGCGCCCAGCGGGGAGCTTGTGAACACAAACACTGTGCTGTTACAGACTTCAGAGACGCAAGGAAATTGCAAACATTCGGTGTGCAG
This sequence comes from Symbiodinium necroappetens, assembly GCA_905231915.1. NCBI lineage: Eukaryota > Dinophyceae > Suessiales > Symbiodiniaceae > Symbiodinium > Symbiodinium necroappetens. Next base: position 15,980 of record CAJNJA010008442.1, read on the forward strand.
CCACCGTGGGCGAAGCATGCTGTGAAGTCCTTGTCGAAAGTCGAAACAACCTCGCAAACCCCAAGCCCCCCTCAACCCCAAATCCCACACCCACCGGCCCTGAACGCGAAACCTCTGCCGCAACCCAGCATCCGAAGGTTCTCCGACACCAGCTGCAGGAACTCCACCTGTGCGCTGACCGGCTGGGACAAGTAGCGGACCCCTTTTGATACCCTAGAAGCATATTTATAGCATACCTCTCCATCCCCAAATCTAAACACAGCGAGAGAAGCCCTTAGAGCTCTTGAAAGAGCGAGCATGCCAGTCTTCCTGCCTCAGTCTCTGGGACGGCATGGGACTGGGCCGTAAGGGAGGCTTTCCTTGGTGCAGTGCGGCCGGAACATCGGCTGCGGCTGCTTCTCTTAAGCATCTTCTTCCGTCAGCTTCTTGGGACAGTGTTTGCAAACTCCGGGCAACATGAAGAAGGTTGGTCCAGGTTTCGGGCTGGTTGGCTGCTAGGAAGATCTGGAAATCCGAGTTTTGAAGGCAATGCTGCGAGAAGTCTCTTTTTCAGGACGTGCCGTGCTTGACCCCACCTACAACCCGTCCCGGTCTGACAGACCTGCTGCTGTGCTTCAAGTTCGAGTGGATCCGCGCCGTCAGCTGCCTTGAGATTCCGTTGTCCTTGAACGGCGCGGCTATGTCTCTGCATGCAACTCGGAAGGGCGTTTGGTCCAACTTTGGCAGACTCCCCACGTTGCCTGCGGGAAAACGGTACTCGCGACGCATGAAGTCATGAGTGCAGCGACCATGGCAAGAAGGATGCCCTTCCCCTCAAGGCCAAGCATCAATGAGAAACCACCTCAGCACGCGCTGGTGTCCTGCCTGTATCCCGGTGATGAGATACAACCTGCGACATCTTTCTGCAAGCAGCTGGTGCATGCGATGCTTCGAGCTGGAGCTGGTGCAAAACGCAACTCGCCTGGTCATGGCCGACGTCATGCTTGATATGAACACCACGGCCAAAATGTAGGCCATTAGCAAGTAGCAGAATGCAAAAATGCGCTCCTGCAAAGACACTTCTGCCAGCATTCGCGCGTCAGGGAGAAAAGGATCTCTCGAAGCTGCCCGCCTCCACCGTGACAGGATAAAGCTCCATGGATCCATGGAACTGCGCAAGGGTCCAGTGGAAGGCAATGCTGTACCTCGCCCCCGCGCAAACCGCAAAACTCTGGGACTCGGCGAGGAAGTCCCGAGCCGAAAATCCCCTGCCGACACGGTGCTGCTGGATGTCTGCGATGCCCGGTTTGTGGTACGAGACCCAGCCGCCCTCCTGAAACATCAAAGAGAACATTGAAGTCTTTTTACTGCAGCGGCTGCCGAGGCTGCGGCTGCTGCTCTTCGTCAGACAGACCCCTTTTACTTTTTTAGTGGGCCAAAGATGCCTCTGCATGATGGGGTTCTCTCTTGAGGGTAAGGTAGTCAGCCGCTTCTGAATGGAACTCCATATATTAGTCGGCCAGAACGAGTTCAGACAATCCATACACCTAGAAGCGTACGTCAACCAGTAGCCACGCAACTGCTGCTCGTCATCGCGCCTGCCGCCCAAGGCTGAGCCAAAGGCAGGCAATGAAATGGAGGAAAACGGCCAGCCACATGATCTTGCCTGCCGGTAAGCAAGGAGTTCTTCAGTCGCAGGAATGGGATTGCTTCCAAGATGGAAGATGCTGTCCAGGCAGAGGCTCGCAGTCTTCCAACTTCGAGAGCGATTGGGTTAAGGTGCAGCTGACAGCCACCACTGGACATGACTCGACCTGAAGAACCTGCGGTGTACATGCATTACCCGGAAGTCCGCACCAGCCTGAAATGCCGATGCACAGCACCGCTCGTTCGGAACCTGGAGGAGGAGGCTGCCAAAAGCAAGGTTGCCACAGTTCATGTCACAGCTGAGCTCTCCACGGATGTTGTTAGAGACCAGCTGTATTATCGCCTGGCATCGATTGGGCGTGTCTGTGTGTGTATACATACATACATAC
>CAJNJA010008442.1:26096-42023 GCA_905231915.1 Symbiodinium necroappetens
ACTACTACTACTACTACTACTCTCTCTCTCTCCATCGCAGCGAATGAGTCCGCTCGGCGTCCCAACTATGGCGGCTCTGATGCCGGCGCCCGAAGGCGCACTCATGTTTATGAGCCCAAGGTCAATGCCCCGACACTAATGTCAGCAGGCACCTCAATCTTCGGATCGTACAACCCGATCGCATGTACACAAAAAAGCGTGGATGCCATAATCTGGAGCTGTTGCCAGATCATGAGCCTGTACCCCCAGTGGCTGGAAACCTGCAGCGAGCGAGAATGAAGATGTAAGCATCACGCTCTATACATTTGGGGAAACGGCCATATGGTTTCGCCACCTTCCCATCATCTGTTCCCCAAAAAGTGTTCCTGGGCAGGGCGCCCGGCTCCAGGAGCAATGAAGTATAGTGTCCAGCACTGGTGCAGGTACCATGATGTACAATGATTGAGCACACTGTATAGGTAGCCCGAAAGACGTTGAGGCCGCGACCAAAGACTGGCAAGAAAAGCTTGCGAGGAATCGATACCCCAGAGCGGTCTTTGATAGCCCCCAGTGTTCCGTAGCCGTATCTGGCCAATTGTACGAGCACGACTGGGTAAGCCTCACAGAGCCCATGCAAGTAGGCCTGTTGGTGCCAACGGTCAACGCAGTCCTGTAAATCCTCCGCCTTGTCGTCACCAGATAAGTGCATAACTATGGGTGAAAGAAGCGAGCCTGAGTCAATGACATTGATCTGCCCCCAGCTCACCCCAAGGCGAGATTGCCATACACCTTGCATTGCAAGTGGCTGCATTCGAGTCATCATATGGGTGATGAAGTCAGCGGCATCATGTTGGGAAGCCGGCGCTCTCCAACCCCTGAACAGCCTGGCCCACGATGCAAGGCGATAAACTGTGATAGGGGCTGAGCTGTATAAGACATCACGCCAAGCCTGTGCATATTCCCCAAAGAACTGTGCTTCTGGTGCCTCGAGGTTTCCAAAGGTCCATAGCCATGCCAGCACAAAGGAATTGATGTAGCAATGCTGAGTGGGGTTGTTAAGGATCAGGCCTAGAGTTCTCCCAGCATCCTCTGGACGTCCTCTGCCAGGTTGGATCGCCGAAGACCATCTCGCCTCAACTGCATACCCACGATTTGCAGGGCTGCAAGCCCTTGAAGAGCTTCCAGGCCCTTCCACACATCCGCCACTCCCTCCGCCCGAAGCCCAATCTCCAGCATAAAGCGAGCCGTCCCCCGCTGGTCTGCTGCCAGCTGGTGGGTGGCATTGAATCTGTGGACAACATCCTTCCGACGTACTGCCTGAGCCATCGCCGAAAGTAGGTTGAGCAGCTCCTGGAAGTCGAGGGGCTGACGACTGTTGTCCACGATCAGGGCCTGGGTCTGCTGGTCCCACTGTTGGTAGACCCAGCGGCCTTCCTGAGTCAACCAGCCTCTGGCCTGGGCCGCCTGTGATTGTGCAGCGTTGTCCTTCAGGTTGGTGATGCAGGTCAGCACCGTCTGAAAGAGGGTGTGGAGCAACTGGGCTCGCAGCGGGCATTCCATGCGCTTGTTCTTCGCCTCCGTACGGTACGCCTCTGAGGCTCGGAACAACATGGGGAGTGGTCCCTGCTGTCCCGGCTGTAGGTACACGTCCCAAGCTGAGTTCTGCTTCAAGATCTGTATGCTGGTCTCCTGGCGGATGATCAGCCGAGCCATGGCCTTGACGAGGGGCTGGTATTGCTGATCGCCTTTGGGCCCCCCCCTCGGTCGGTTGCCGCCTAGTCCAGAAGGTCTGAAGGGTTGACTGCCTCCCGGAGTTCGTCCCCTTTTCCCGTTGTCCAGTCGGGGGGCCTTGTGAGGCACCATTTCCGGTGTCGAACTTCCCGAGCTCAGCAGCGCCTGTCCAAATGCAGCCGCCTGGGTGCTCACGAGAGGGCCAAACAGCTCCCGGTGCTCCTGTTCGGGGCTGATCTCCTCCATGGGTTGCTACAGGAACAGTGCCACCAGGCACAGTAGAATCACCACGGTTGGCAGCTAAGAGGCAGAACTGCCACAGGACTGAGCACTGTTGTTTGTGATGTCGGGGCTGTTTGGTGTACACTCCACAGTAGAGGCACGGCGAACCTGCACTAGAAAAGGAGCTACACAACTTGATAGCCTGGGAGGAGAGCTGAAAAGCTTGGGGGTGGCTACCCTTGTAGTGTGTTTTGATGACTGTAGAGGAGGCAACCCATTGGCCACACAGGAGGCAGCGCTGCAGGTAGTTATGTCTCTCAGAAAAGTGCAGTACAGCATTGACTTTGTGTACTTTTAGTATCTGCAGCAGATCAGGATGATGTGCTAGCTTGATGCCTGCAACTACGCTGGGGCCTCGCTGCAAGGGCAAGTCATCGTTATCATCCGGGCCAGGTGCAGGCAGTGGCTTGACCCGACAGTACCCGCCTGTGATGCGTCGCTCTAGGAGCTGCCAGGTCGGGAACTGTTTTTTACAATGCCTGCATTGCGGCAGTCCATCCTGGGAGTCGGCAGATTTTGAGAAGCGAGGTCGTGGCGGCCCAGCCTTCTCAGCCTCAAGGTCCTGGTGCTGTTTAGCAATATGAGTTTTAAGAGCTGCCCTGGTGTGGTATGTGATGCCACAGTGAGGACAGATCTGAGCATCGCACAGCTTGGGGTCAAGGTGAGTGATTCCATGCAGGACCTGGGTGTCCAGGGTAGACTGAATCTGCCGCCACCAGGAGTCAGGAGGGGCACATACGAAGGGGTCGGCAGGAGCCACGGATATGCGGTCACCTTCGGCACACAGCAGGGTTTGAAGGGCCACATGCGGAAGCGGGAAATTGGCAGCTGAGCACACCTCCGCGTTTGTCGTTCGCGTGATGTGTGCAGGGAGCCTAAGCACCGCACGTAGTTGCCGAACAACAAAAGTCTCGAGTTTTTGTATGCCTGTGGGAGGCAACCCCGATGCTGTCAAACCGTACTGGGTCGTCGTCCAGACGCACGCTTGCCAAAGTCGTAGCCTCTGGGGAGCGGTGAGGTGGTGTTGGCCCTTCAGCACTTTGCCAAGACGCTGGAAGGCTGCTTCCCCTTTGGATAATCTCCATTCGAGGGTCTGGCGTTCAAAGTGGGTGTAGCTCACACGGGCACCCAGATACGTAAAACAGTCAGTGAGTGGTACATTGAGGACCCCGCTGCTAGTATGCATCCGGAGCTCCGTGCCTTCACCTGATTGTGTTGGCCGAACAAACCTCTTGCGCACAGAGTTGCTTAGAGTCCCTCGCAGGGCCAGAATCGCTTTCGACTTCTGAGCCGACACCTGCATGCCAAAGGCCTCAAGTGTTTTAAAGAGCACAGCAACAATGTTGAGTAAGTGCTCTAGCTCGGCCAGTGACGTGAAAGAGTCCGCCAGCAGGAAGTCGTCGGCGAACATAGTGAGGATTCTGAGGAGGGTGCTTCGGCCCACCTTGTCAGCCAGTGCACAGCACACCTCGTGTGTGAAGACCAGCCACAGCAAGGGCGCCACTGAGCATCCCTGACGGATGCCTTGAGAGGCGCGAAAGGAGCAGGTGTTCTGATGATGGTGGATGTTGTAGTGTATGGACGAGTGCCAGGCCATGAGGATGTGTATGAGATCCTGTGGGAGCTCCAGTCGACAGAGCCCCTGATACAACTTGGATCGCGGCATTCTATCGAAGGCCTGGGCGAGGTCCACCGTTAGCATGAGGGCTCCATAAAGTGGTACAGCCTTCGTTCCTGCAAATCGTTGGTGGGGATTCCTGGTGTGCTGTTGAAGCTGTACACGCACGGACGAACAATGCTGGTAGACGCGTCTGAGTGCTGCGAATTGTGAACGTCCTTGCTGATAGGCGAACTGAGGGAAGAGCTTGATTTTCTCGATGATGCCCGGCACATGTGGCTGCAGGAGCGCACCTAGGAACTTCTTTCCTAAGGGACAAGCTAAGCCTATTGGACGGTGGTCCTGGGGGTCCCGACCAGAACGGTCTGGTTTGGGGACCAGCGCTAAGTCAACATCTGTCCAGGCCCTGGGGATTTGCAGTGCGGGGGTGGTCCATTGCGCATGAAGGACATCACACAGCCATGGCGAGATCAAGTCCGCACAGAGCCTCCACGAAGCACTGGGTGGGTGCCCTTGTGGCACGGCCTTCCGTCGAGGAACCTGCTGAATATAGTGACACAGCACGGTAGCATCCAGGGGAAAGTTGCCGCTACCTTCCCAGGTACGGGTGGCCATTGTAACATCAGCTGGCTGCGTGGCCCGGAACCTGTGCGAAAAATGTTGTGTAAGGAGACGCAGTTCCTGGTCCGGTGTGAGCATCTGGCCATCATTACCACGTAGCTGCATACGCTTTCGCACCTGCTTGGGGGCAAGTCTTTTAATTATTTGGTAGAGGCCTCGAGAGTTATGGGTACGGGCATGCTGCTCTGCCTCCTCCATGGCCTGCAGCAAAACAGCCCGTCTAGCCTGCTTGCACCGTTTCTGATGAGCACGGTACTGCCGGTCAAAGGTTTTCCAAGCCTTCCAGGCCTGGAACCAGCCTCGAAGACCCTGCTTCCTGACTTGCTTAAAGGCACGCCACTTACTCCAGAGATGCTGGATGCTCTCCTGCACTTGGGGTTGCAGCCACGGAGGGGCACTCTGTGCTGTAGCCTTACCAGCAGGAAAGACTTGGAGGCAGGCATCATACAGGGTCTGATGTAGGGTCTGGACGCCTTCCAGGCTCGTGTGGTGGGCAACATGGGTGGCCACCTTTTGCCGAACCATGGCTATCTTGTGCAAGTTGCTGGGGTCATGAGGATGGTCCAGAGCATGCAGGAGCGCCTCTTGGTCAATGCAGGGACCGGGGCGTCGGCCTGAGTTGACCCAGCAGGGTCTGGAGACGGCGAGCTGAGTTTGCAGCGGCGAGTGGTAGGCCCCGCCTCTTCTTGCAGCGCCCACCTGAAAGTGGTGAAGAGTACGAACCTGCCGGGCCAGGGCGCTGGCCTCACTAAGCCTGACCATGATATAGTCTATCTGCGACCTGGCCTTGCCAAAGGTGAATGTATGGTCGCCTCCCGGGGTGGGATACCAGGTATTCAAGGCGGTTAACCGAAAGGTTTGCAAAAGTACCTCTAGGTCCGAGACATCATCCGGAGGATGACTCAGTTCTGCCCCGACAAATGGGCCAACATATGGAGGCAGGCATCGAAGGGGAGCATTAAAGTCTCCTACCACAACAATTGAGTCTCGGGCTGGAATGCGATTGAGGCACTTGTGCAGCGCCTGCCACATTTGTTGTCGCTGAGCGGAAGATTTCGCGTCTCCGACCACATGAGTCTTTTGGTACACAGCAATGATGTGCATGTGTCTGTGGTCCGAGGTTTGCAGGGGGACACGCACATGCAGTAGACGGCCTTTCAGGTAATGTTCAAAGCGAAGGTGCGAAGAGAGAGCCACCCTGGTGTGAACAGCCACGAGGAGTCCTGCATGTTTTTGGGTCTTGCACCCACTATGTATGCACGACCAGGGACCACTAGTGTATTCCATGCACTCGGTCCATTTGCTCTCCTGGATTATCGCAATGTCCACTGGGGAAGCGCTTAAATGAGTCATGACTTCATCATACACACCACCCCCCAGCCCACCAGCATTCCAGCTGAACACGGTGAGCCCCGCGGGCTCTGGCCTAGGACGTGGCTTACGAGTGCAGGGACGAAGTCCGGCCTTGCTTCTGTCCTCTGGAACTTGTGCAGAGGTGAAGGTTCGGCCTCGGTATTGAGTGTGCCCAAAGCGGGTTGCACGAAGACAAGCTCTCTTGAATGCACGTTTGGCACTGCGCGTGTTAGGCACATTGAGAGGCAGACGAGTCTTGACAGGAGTTGGGAAGCCACCTTGCTTCGGCATCGAAGCTGGGAGACAGGTAAGACAGGAATGAATGCCTCCCGCAGCCTCGGTGGCATGGGCTGCAACCCTCGCTTCTGCTCGCGAGCCTGCACATGCGGGATGTAAACAGACGAGTATGATAATCTTTTGCATGCAGGAGACAAGCGAGCCCCGGGAATTGGGACCCGGGCGGCTGCAGGTGGAAGTTGAGGGGCTTGCCGAAATCTTGATTGGACCTGTGGCTAAGGATCCAGAGCTGGATGCAGGAGCAGCACAGGACCAAAGGGCCGAGAGTGCAGCATCCAGTGCCTCGAGGCAGAAGCTGATGCTCCGGTACAGCCTGCCGGCAAGGAGCTGAAGAGCAAGGACAACTGCTAGGTTGAGGGGCCAGGCCTGGGAGGCCACAGACCTCGCCTTGGCAGGGCAGGCGAGGCAGTCGTACCTGTGCAGACGATGGGGCTTTGAATGGGTGCAGGCCGGCCCAAGGAGCGGCTGAGGAGGGACTGCGGAAGCACAGCCTACTTGCAATGCAGACTTTTTCACCCGGACTGGAAGAGTGCCGGTCTGTTGGTGCAGTCGGCAGGGGCCATCAGGTGTCAAGGCGGAAAGGGCTGGTGCTTCACCTGTGTGGTTTGGGGTGGGGAGAGCAACCGGGGCAATGCAGCTCTTAACAGTTGAAGTTTCCCAAGACCCCTGCCTGGTGGCATCCTCATCTCCATGATTGTGACCGTCTTCCTGCCGGTGGTGACGATTTCGTTCTCGCATGCGAGCAACCATGTTGCGAGTTTCTTGAAGACAGCGACTTGCTGCGCTCAAATTGAAAGAAACGTCACCGGCCTCATAGATGAGGTCCCCCGGCAGAACCGAGGACGGGGCGGTCGCAACAGCCTCCGAGCTAGTGGCCGTGTAAGCCATGGGGTCGTCGAGCTCCAGGGTGTCATCTCCATTCGCCGCGATGGTGGGCACAGGTGGCAGGTCATCCGAGGTGTCCGAGGCCAAGGCCAGGGTCGCTGTGGTCGTGGGTGGTCCCACTGGAAGCGCAGAGGTAGTAGGGGATCTGGAGCGAGTCCTGGATCTAGGTCTGCAGCTGCTACTGCTAGCCGTTTGGTGCAGTCGGGCTCGTCCACTGCGATGGCTGGAGGTCTGTGGTCCTCGGGTTGCAGAGTGCACGGGCCCTGCGTCGTCATCCCAGACCGACTCCGGCGAGTCGTGGGCGTCCTCTGATTCGCCTGTACCCTCGCCTCCATTGCCAGCTCTCTCCACATCGATTTGGACGTGTCCCGTGGCACTGCCCATGGGCGATCTGGTGTGACTTGGCCCCCGGAACAAGAGGCTGTCAGTATCCTGAATCTCAATCGGAAGACCCTGGAGGTAGTCTGCCGGCCCAGCCTCGGAGATGCTGATACGTAGTGCATTCCAGGAGTGGACCTCGGCCAGCGTCGTGGGTGCTGTCAGGAAGGCAGGAGCCGAGCACCCTAAGTGCTGCAGTACATTCTGCACCAGGGACCGGTGCCAGGCCGGTCCGTCCACACTGTGTTCCCCTGGCATGGGTCCTATGGTGCGAGCTGGACGAGGTGATAAACTGGAGGGCATAGGCGGCAATGTCGAGAACGGCGTCGGCGGGCGGCTTGGGTCGTCATGATAGATCCAGAGAGGCACCGGGACTGGTGGCCCAGCCGGTGGAGCATGAGGATCAATGGGCACCGGTTCCGCAGCCTCATCCGCCTCTAGGGCCGCCGTGAGGGTTGAGAACTCTGACCCTGCATGGGAGGCTGAATGGACCGACCCTGCCCCGGAAGCATCTGAGGCATCATCAGCGCCAGCACCAGCTGCAGCCTCCCCATCTGTCGCCCCTGTGGTTGCTTCTGCCGCAGTCGAGATGGATGCTGGGCCAGTGTCGGCCAGGGCCTCATCCAGGATCGAGTCATGCAGAGGATCTCGCAGTGGATCCATGGTTGCGGAGCACAGGAATGGCAGAGGCTGCTGGCGATATGGCAGGGGAGTGGGGCCTAAGCCTAGAGTCCAGGAGTGCCGGCCGAGGTAACAGGCAGCACTAAAGGGCCTAACCCTGAAGGAAAGGGGTGGTGAGGTGTGGTGCTTGGCCAGGCTGATAGTACGGTTTCCCCGAAGTGGGGCTTGACTGCTGCACAAATCAGTTAGATCCTTGCAGGCTTGAGCATACGCACACCTGTTGGCACACCTATTGGTAGCAGACCTGGTGGCTACATATTGTATCAGCGGCACAACTCCCTGTAGAATCAAGGCACAACAAAGACCCTGAAGCTGATGGGCGCACGGAGCCAGCAACGCAGGCCAGCTGCCCCATGTGGCATTGAGTCGTGCGGCAACCTGTTGGTGCCAGGTTAAAGTCTTATTGCGGGGACGTCTGTATCTAGGACGGGGCCAGGCCTGAGGTCTGAGCTTCCGGGGTCTGAGCTGCTTACCTAGGCAGAGGCGTCTCGGGGTAGGTCTAGCGCCGGGTCGGGGTTTTCGGCTGGGCTCACGACTAGTCAAGCGTGTGCAGGGCCAGTGGGCAGCAGCAGAGCTTTCCGACATGCCACGGTACCCACAGATGGTGGGCCAGTTCAGGGTACACATGTTGACACCACGTCTTGATGGGCACAATGTCTGGTGCATATAAGGAGGCGCTAGCAGCAGCCAGAATCTGTGGCGGGTCATGCCCTGTCCAACGGTGCTCGAATTCATCGAGGTATCGATGGTGATTTGCGTAGCCGCCAGCTCGGTCATACATTCCCAGCAGCACCATGTGCAGGAAGTCTCGGCGAACGTCTGCTGCAGCTTGAAGTTGCTTTGCTCGAGAGAGGCAGTAGGAGCAAGCCGTGGGTCTGTCTGAGACATGCCAATCGTGGATCTTATTGCAGCCATGCTGAAAACCAAGAAAGGCAGAAAAAGCAGATGATGCATCCTCCATGGCATTCGAGCTGTCCCTCCCCCCAGCAGCTCCAGCTGTGTTTTCTTGAGGGTCCGAGATCTGCTAGAGAGCGTATGTTCGCAAGAGGAGCCCCAGAAAGTTTTCGGCATCGCCTCGACATCCGTGAGCCGAGAAGCTTACTACTACTACTACTACTACTACTACTACTGCTACTGCTACTGCTACTGCTACTGCTACTGCTAGACGATTACTACGACTACTACTCCTCCTCCTGCTGCTGCTACTACTACTACTACCACCACCACAACCACTCCTACGGCTACTGCTACTGCTACGACTATGACGACGACGACGACGACGACGACGACTACTACTGCTACTGCTACTGCTGCTGCTGCTGCGACTGCTACTGCTACTGCTAATGCTACTTCTACTACCACCATCACCAGCACCACCACCACCACCACCTTCAATGCTGAAGGAGACTTCCAGTACTTTGCGAAACTACTGGTGGCCTGAACGTCTGGCCGGTCGAGCGTGTTGGAAGATGCCTCCAAATTCGAAGAAATAACACAAGGCAGACATGAATGAAGCTTCAAGCGCCTTTGATTATCACGCAGTGGCTCACAACCAAGGGCCGCCTCCCGTGACATCTGCAAGCTGTGCAGCTGCTGCAGCTGCTGCAGGATTTCTGTGTTCGACGTCCGGCCTTGATACTGGAAAGTCATTGCGGCAGTATCTGGCTCCGAATAGCAACATCTGAAACAAATACTCTCCCTGCTGTTGCAGATGCCCCGGAGGGGTGCAAAAGACACTGCAGTTCTTCTCACTCTCCCCGTTGGGTTCTTTTGCCAATGCGTCCTCGGCTTGTCTGAGCTGCAGACTGAGGAGTGACTGCCTGCCCAAAGCCAGAATGCGGAGATTGTTCTACAACTTGCCCTCCGAGGTAACTCCGGAGCAGCACGACGAAACATGCCAAGCCGTAGCAACTGATTGTGCAGCCCCCTTTCATGCTCCTTGTCAGAGCAGCTTTAGACGGACACGACGCAGGCCTCTGGTAGTTCATGTCATAGACTTCGCTGACGGAGGAATAACCTCTCGGGACTGTTCGTAGCCAAAACATGAGAACAACAATAGCAAGGAAACAAGAAACTCCAGCTGATCGTTCGACCACGAGCGTTTCCACGGCTACTAGTACACCTGGCGCGCACCAAACGGTGCCTAGCCGTCTTGAAGGAAGATTGGGACGATTCGCACTTCCCCGGCAGATTCGCCAAGTTGCTGCTTACGTCCTCTGTGTCCACAGAGCCCGGGATGCCAGCAGACCAAATATTGGAGTAACTGCCGCCAACTGCCTGAGATGGTATCATTTTTCCCTCTCGCATGGCTGAGATCAATGCTCACAAGCGAGGCTGGTATCATGGACTTCGGGTTAGATACCCGACAAAGTTTCTCGTTTCAAAACCGCTCTCGAACTGCTTGCCGTCGGGTGGATTTTTCTCAACCAGGCCACGCACACACCATCGTCAGGTTCAGACTTCTACATGCTGCCTCCACCCTTTGTTCTGACACTGGCTTCAAAAGCTTGTGCAGAGCCAGCGGCACGCTTGGTGCTCTTCTTGGAGTCTGCCTTGGCCGATGTGCAACCACGGACGATCGATTTCAATCGCCCAGGCTTGCAGGCGGAGGAGGTCTTTAAAACTTTGGTTCCTCAAATAAACAAGTCCTCAAACCCTTCGACGAGACTAGACACATGAACCAGCAACCACGGCAAAAACATCAAGCCCGGTCCAAGGTAACGGCTTCTGGAAAAGCTGAACCCACAAAACCCGGAACCAGCGGACACCCCCAGGAGGCAGGATTCCGCGTTGAGAATCAGTGCCCCCAACTACCACACCCATTGATGTCTTGACACCCTCCGAGTTTCGCCCGGCCACTCGCGTGGACGTGCCCTGCATCCTCCCAAGCAGTCCGGAGCGCAGGGGTGCATCCTCCTTGGATGCAGCAAGGGACTGCAGGGCAGGAAGTGCGGACGAGGACATGTACGACGTTTGGGAAATAAGACAGTAGTGAGAGTGTGTGTGTGTGTGTATGTATGTATGTCTGTTTTCTGTCTGTCTGTCTGTCTGTCTGTATGTATGTATGTCTGTCTGTCTACACCTAGGCATAAACATATGCATTTTCATATACATATAGATATAATTAGACACACTCACACACACACACACACGCACGCGTGTACTGGGCTTTGGTGGGCTTGGAGTCAGCATTGGCATGGTTGGCTGTGGTAGTATCTCTAGCTCCCTCGCCAAGCAACACACAAGACTTTGGCAGAATCTGCTTCTCAGCAGCGAAGTATGTTAGCTTGGGGTATCCAAGCGAGCAAGAGAAAGCGACACTCGAGCTCGCAAGGGCTGGATACAACTGTTCGAAAGGTTCCGGCTTTCAGATACTGGCAAGGCTCCAGGAGTGCGGCCACCAGCTCCTGCCAGCATTTGTTGCAATGAACAGCAACTAGCTAGCCCACAGTGAGAGATTTGGAGCCATGCATGAGGCTGTCACAAATGCAGGGCATGCACACTGAAGCAATTTGCTTGCGACGGTGTGAGGGATGTAAAAAAGCAAACCGATAGAACGGATGTTTGACAGTGAAGTCAAGGAAACATACAATGAAACCGAAAGGCGGGACGCAACACTATCGGCAGGCAAAGGCACTCCAGCAGACGACGGAAGAATGAAGAAGCGACCATGTACAGTAAGGTAACTATATTAACTACAGGTTGAACACATCGACACCTGCCGATGATTTACGCAGAAAAAGCGCAATTGTTGTACTGCGCAGATCAGGGAAGAGGACGTCTTGTATACGTACTTGCTGCAAGCGAGATATCATCCACGATGAATTCGACAGAACACATAGAATAAAGAGAGGAGGAGCACCTAGAAGAGGGTCGCCCGGAACCAGAGAAACAGAGATGAAGGACCATGTGGCAGGAAGGCTGATGGTACAGTGCTGTCCCCGAAGAAAACCAAAAGAAAACCATAAAAGTAAGTACACTATCGTTTGACAACTACTTCTCTGAGCGGATAAACAACTGACACGAAGCCTCGCTGTTCCCTGTCTTAGGGGCGGAGCAGACATGGTGTGTGTTCAACAACGAGCTCGAAGCGACCGCAGTTCCCCGTTAACAGAACTCTCTCCAAAGATCTGCATCTTTACAGCACACATCCTATTCATCTTCTCTACCTGTTTGGATATGGCTTCCAAGTACAAATAGTCGCGAAAGTGTGGGAATCCTCATGCTTCTCCACGATCTGGTGGTGCAGCTCACGCAGCTGCTGCTCCAAGAAGGCGGCGAAGGCACCCGACGCAGCGCTCATCAAGCTGGGCCACTTCGTTAATTCCGGTGAACGTGCAGGGCAGCCACAAAAAGAAATAGTAGGAGGACGGCGTTTGCAGCCTAGTTTTGCTTGGTCCGGCTCCGTCTACTCATTTGTCTTGTTACGCACGCTGAATTGTTTCCCATGCTGCCAGGGAGACCGCCCTGAGACGGGAGAGCCAAAGCGGCTGTACCACACCGGATCCATGGGTAGAGCGCTCTAGCACCCTAGGATTGGACCCTACGACCGCGGCAGAGTTGTAGCTGCGAGAAATAGAAGTCTCTGCAGAGGCCAAGAAGCCATTCCCGGAGTCGTTCGAGGAAGACTGGTAGATGGGTGGCACAACGCTTGCATGACTGGCATTCTTCTGCAATCGGCCGGAAGATTGAGCGATCTGCACGGAGCCTTGGGGATCGGGGTCATGACAATTCTCAATTCTTTGTCTACAGCCCGTCACGTGCGATGAGACTTAGGCAGGCCTCCCGTTTAGACTGCACTGACTGCACCGCAGCAAAGGAGTCGACTGCACGTGCTGGGTTCTGGAGGCAGCCAAGGTTCGCTCTATTTCCTGCAGCGACTTCGCAACGTTGCCACCCAACCCCACGGAACCTCGGCCCTTGCGGCGTTCGGCATCGTAGCGGAAGGCATTGCAATATCCGTGAAACCTTAGGCGGAGCTCAGGGCACATGACATGACTGCGAGCCCTGAAACACCTCAGCAACTCAAGACAGCCGGGCCCGCAGCCACCACATGTGCCATCTAACTCGCACATCGCCTCCATCGTATCTTCCCCGCACTAGCAGGGAATCCGCAAGACCTTAAAGTGTGACTTTGGATATGCCGGCAGCATGCCAAAGCATGCCGCCTTGCTGGCAGCTCTCACACCAGTGCTGAGAGGCAGGCACAAAGCCATACTGGCATCGTCTGTCCACTGACCTCAGCGGCAACGGAATGAGATGTCACATCATGTCCAACAAGAATCTTTCGACTAGCTGCTCGTCGCACAATATATACCCAAATCGCTGTAAAAGATTGAAATGAGAAACAAACATGACAGCTAGATTCGATTCAAGAGCCCAAAGAAAAGCAGACACGCGGCCATAAAGAGGATCAAGGAGCGAAAAAGACCCAAGACGCACCCAGGACCAAACCATGCCACGAAGCAGATGCCTGAAGCTGGGTCCCCGACCTAGCTTCAAATCAAACTTATTCCTCGCGTTCTGGTAGACCAGCTGCCCGGTGTCGTCCAGCTGTCCACTTAAACAAGGCCTTCTCAAATCCGAAAAGTCCCCCGCCGGCAGATCCTGGCATCGCTTGGGGTGTCGGCTTCAGGATGGGTGTTTTGCGATCTAGGATTTGGAGTTTGGGATTTCGGATTTAATTTCCAGGGTTTAGGGCTTGAGGGCCAGCATGGTCTAACGCTGCCTATGTCCAGACAGGCCCGGTTCACTTCACTTTATCTGACAAGGACTCCTTCCTAAACATGAAGACTCTAACTGCCCAGGGCTCAGGGCTACTTCACATGTCATGATACCAAGAAGTGGGACAAATGGCGAATGTTGGTGCCGAAGCGAATTCCAAGTTTTCCCAAGCAACTATGTACTGCTCAGGAATCACTCTAACGCCCATCAGGTCCAAGAACGCTCATCAGGTCCAAGAGACAGAGATATCATGCTCATAACTGAACTTTTCACGAGACCCAGCTTCGTCGGTTTCGACTCGTCGGCCAAGTGTTCAGACTCACACGCCAATCTTGCAAAATGCCACTACAGTAGTGTACCGGCGCACACCTCGCCTCAAAGGCGCAACTCCGAAACAGCAACCCTGCGGTAAACTCCAAATCCTACACCCTTCAACCCTCAGATGAGCTGCACGTCCGTCTTTGCCAAGGCACTGGGAGCCGGGAATCGACAGCGCAGAATTCTAACCTGGACACAAAGAGAATTCGAGCCTGCAGCTTCGTTTTAAAGCAATGGGCTTGGGTAGTGCCGGCGACTTCTTGAGATCATGATTTGCTATAACCTTCCCATTTTTAAAAGCCTTGTAGCTATGACTATTCCTTCAACCATCGCGACCCTTGTTGCCGCCAACAACTGGGTACCGCAAACTTCGATGGCACCTACTTTGGGGCTTGCAGGCTTCAGGACTCGTTGACATAGAACCATCCAAAACCCGCCAAAGCCTGAGAAACTCTCAGGGTATCTGCTCTGCAGCCCCAAAAAAACACACACGGAGGCTCTACAACCGAAGCTTCTGCCCACAAACCACACGATGCAACACACATCCCAGAGCTCGAGATGTCTTCTGTGGTCCCGCACGGTGCGCCGCACGCGTCGCCCAGGGCAAGGCCGACCAGACAGCCGACGGCAGCACCACAACCTGGGTCCTGGCGAGTTCGGATGGTCGTGAAACAGGCAGCAATGGGCCAACTTCTTCCTTGCTGCCTGACTAGTCCTGCCACTTAGGAGCGACTCATCTACCTCTGACACATTTCTACTTGCACCCGCGTGCAGAACATGAGCTCCTCTGCTGCTAGCTTGTCAAGAATGGCCCACCACTCGCCACCGGATTTGGGATCATTGCTGCCCCTCGGTGGGAACAAATGTGCTGTGCATGGTATTGCAAACTGCCACGGAGCTATCAGGCAAACACAAAGCGAACATGCACGGTGTGTAACCAACAAGCATCGCATCACGGGACTCGGCAGAAACTCACCTCGCCGAAAGTCGAGGCACACCAAGCCGTCTCAACATCAACATTTTTTGGCCGACCTTCCAAGACTCTCCACTCGCAGCTGACCCCACCTGGTTTCTCAAGGAGGCCCCTTTTCCCCCGGTCTCCCCGGGAAGCCTCGAAAATCCCAGGGCCGCCATAGAATGGCATCGTTCGGCCAAGGCGCAGTGCATCGGCAAGCGGCGACCAATGACACAAACGACTGCCCGTCTCCTCCGCCAGCCGTGTTGTGGGTGCCATCTTTCAGATACGGATGATACGGCAGAGGGGCAATGATGGTGATGATGGTGGTGATGGTGACTATGGTCGTGATTTGGGTGCTGGTGGTTGAGAAATTTGGTGGTGGTCTTTGCCATGATGTAGCGCTTTACCAAATCGCATTGGGCTTGTCAGGCATATTACAGTATAAGTGAGTTGAGAACCCCACAGAATAGTATTTGTAGTTATTCAGGTGTCCTTGTCATTCACGGACGGAACACAGATTGGGTGCGTCCGGTTGATCTTGTGCTGCAGCTGCTGCAGCCTGGCGTCGCACGCCCGAAATCAGAGGCCGCTTGTGGCCGTACAGCCCTCTACTCCTCAACTGCTTTTGTAACAAACCCTTTGCGCCAAGGTACAAGTCGTCCATGGGCTTCTACGGCGCGATTCCCGTGTCTGGGGCCGCTTTACACAAAAATGGCCAGCAAGAATTACAGGGGCTGTGCTCATGCGGCCGTCTGTGAAAGTGGGTCCGGCTTGTCTCGCGAACAAGGGCTGATGCTCCCCCTAAGCTTTGCGCTCCTTTCTTGTTATCTTGTTATTTAACGAGGTGCCTCTTTTCTACGGTTCTTCTCGAGGCACCCTGAACAAACGAAAATACTTAAGTATGCTATCACTGAAACCCAAGAAAAGACAACAACCTCGAGGAACCCACAATTACTTTCATCCTGGGTCCAAAGCGGCAGCAGTGCCAACCGATCGCCGGCAAGCGGCCAAAGACTCCACCGACTCTTCAGCTCACAAACAACAAATAATAATAGTAGTAGTAATAATAATTGCCTTTTAAGGCAGGCTGCTCTCGCAAACT
>CAJNJA010008444.1:0-15194 GCA_905231915.1 Symbiodinium necroappetens
ACACATACATATATATATATGCGATATTACTCTGGAGCTTGAACCCTGAACCCTGATGCACGAGCCACGCATCCTGCCAATGCCCTCCCGCAGCGCAGGCATTCATCCCAGCATGGAGGAAAACGAGATCGGGCAGCAGTGCAAGCAAAGTCCTTGCATGTCCCGGTTTATGGTCTAGAGTGCTTCGAGTTGAAGCTACGGTTCAGGATCTAGGGTTTAGGGTCGAGGTCGACTGTACTACTTGCGGTTGCCAGCAACCGCACTTAAAGGATCGGCAAGTAGTCAGCCTCGAGCTAAATCTTCCACGGACAAACCCTGAACCATATCCCAAATCCTTAGACACAAACTCCAAAACTCCTGACAACCCCAAAGTCCCCAAATCCACAGGTCCGAAGACTTTAGCTCCATTGCAGCCCCGGGCACATGTCCCACAACAGATGCAGGGCCCAAGTCCACCTAAGGTTTAGAGTTTAGGGTTGGGGGGTTTAGGGATTAAGGTTCAGGGTTTGGGGTTTAGGGTTTAGGGTTGGGGGTTGTACCGCTTGGGGGTGTAGGCTTTAGGAGTTTTTCCACCGGCAGGGTTTTGGAGTGAGTCACTGGTGGAAACAATGAGCGCAGTAGCAGTCGTAGCAGTCGTAGCAGTCGTAGCAGTCGTAGCAGTCGTAGCAGTCGTCGTAGTAGTAGTAGTAGTAGTAGTAGTAGTAGGAGCAGCAGCAGCAGCAGTAGTAGTTGTAGCTGTAGTCGTAGTTGTTGTTGTTGTTGCTGCAGCAGTAATTAGAAGTAGCAGTAGATGTAGCAGCAGTACTGAACCCTAAAGGCTAGCTATTTTAGCCGTGGCGCCGTGCACTCCGCTCGCAAGCAGATGCTGCGGCACTGTGAGCAACGATGGAGGCGAGGAGGGATGCCTTTCAGGGTTTAGAGTATGTAAGCTTCTTGTCGGGCTTGGAGTGTTGATTCTGAGTCATTGTAACTTGTAGGGTTGTTGAGTTCTGCTTTCGGGCTTTGAAACGGTTCGTCGGCTGTTTGGGGGGCGTGTTCCCCTGAAGCTTGATCGACCCAACTCTCAAGCCCAATCTCCTTCAACGCGACCGCAATCTTGTGAGACGACCCTCTGCAACAAAAACGGAAAGACAGCTTAAACTCTGCGCAATCGCAAAGTCAACAATTGCAGTGAGGTAAGGCCAAATAAACTCCAACTACGAGACCCTCAACCGATTCTAGGAGTGTATTTTCATTCTGAAAAAGGAAGCCCAAAACAGTGGTGGAAACTATTTGGGCCCCTATATTCACGTAGCTCCCTAAACCCCAAACAGTAAACCCTCACCCTAAACCCTCAACCTAACCTGCCTGCTGCATCTCCTGCAGGAGCGCCAAAGCCAGTGCCCAGCAGCCGCCTTTGGCGCAGGCACTGATCCTGTGATCGAAGGGTTTTGGGTTTACCTAAGACCCCCCAGGACTAAGGAAGATCAAGACGGCTTGAAATTTGTAGTTCGGGTTTTGCACCTGCCATGCGCACGAGAGTTTGCGAACATGCCTTTTTAAACAAGCCCGATTGCGCATCGGCATAGACTCGAGGTGAAGTCGAAACTGAGGGGTGTTGTGGATTATCTGCTTTGCAGGTCCTTGTGGTGTTGACTGGGGTCTTTACTATATTATAAACTGTTCTCAGTTGGGGCTTGTAGGGTTCATGGGGGCTTACGCCCCCACAGTTCAACACAAAATCAACACTTTTCACAGTAGGGGCTACGAAGATGGAGCGGGGGTGCACCCAGCCCTTCCAATATCCCTTGATTCAGGAATATACCAGAGAATAGGAGTAGGATCCCTAATATCATTTAATGCATATTCCTTAGTTCAAGGAAATTGGAAGGTCTTGGTACTGTTGATGACATAAGTCCTGCGTTACCTGAAGGACCCTAAACTATGGGAACCATGGTATATTCCTTATTATGGGCCATGCACCCTAAACCCTAAACCCTAAACCCCTAAACCCCTAAACCCCTATTCCTTATTATGGGTCATGCAGGATCTCTATCATCAACCGTAGGTCCTCGCGGCCTATCCAGACCGCTCGACTCGGCGGTCTGGGCAACTGAGGGTCTGCTGGGATATGGGGGTGGGTTTAGGGTTTAGGGTTTAGGGTTTAGGATATGGGGGTTTCCGAAAATAGGGGACCCTAATGTAGGACCCAAAATAGTCGGATCCTCATTATAAGGTCCCCAGAATAAGGTACCCCTAATATCGGAAACTCCCATATTGTGCTTAGGAGGTAGGGTTTAGAGTTTAGGGTTTATATAAAGGGTACCAAACAAGGAGCTTTTGGATTCTGGGTGGGTTCAGGCTATAAGTGTTTGGAGATCAGACACTCGACCCCACTGATGAAAGCAAATTACGCCGCAAGACCCCAGCCGGTGAATGTACAACGTGACCAACACAGCCAGTAATCACAGCAGCGAATGCAACCGTAGTCATAGCCGCAATTCAAGAATCATAACAAAGAACAAGGGTAAGACTGATGAGGTCCCGGCACAGAGCATGACGATTGGCAACACCAACACGAATCGTAACACTTTCGGAAAAGTATCATGGGCAAGTGAACACAGCCGCATCAATGCGGTCAGCCTCCGATCTAACACATGACAATGCCCGGTTTTGAGACGGCTGTAAAGACGTTTCTTACAAGCTTGTGCTAAGCGTCTGCAGGTGCTTACCCTTCTGCTTTACGGTTTGGTCTCTAGGGCTCTCAAGTAGCTTACATGTAACTTTACTCATCAGATCATTCTCGCCCGGAGCCTGCATGCAAGGGGGCAAGAAGAAGCCACTCCTGCCGCCAAGCATCCCTGCCCCAAAGGTGACCACCTCTCGATCCAGCCGGACAGACGGCCTCGACTTGCAGCATCCAGCCCTACATGCCAACCGTAGACCCTAAGCCCTAAACCCTGCATTACTAAATTACCCTATATGCCAACCATAGACGCTAAACCCTAAGCCCTAAACCCTAAGCCCTAAACCCTGCATTACTCTACATGCCGACCATAGAACGCTGAACAGGGAAGGGTGTGGGCACAGCACACCGGCATTCATTGCTGAGCGTTTCGCGGCTACAGCTTGGTCCCAACACCCAGGCAAACTCCCAACATCAACACTGTGGAGGACCCAGGAGCTAACAAAACCGATGTGAAATACCCTCAACCATGAATCCCGTGCTTGGTTTCGATCTTTGGCTGGTGCCACCACAGCCCTCGAAGTCTCAAGCTAAAGCGGCTGATTAGCCACTACAATATCGAAAAGATACGACGAACGGGACTGCAACAACCAAGAGTGGGTTTAGCGCTTCGGGTTTAGGCTAGGGTGTGAAGTTCCGCTCGCGAAAGGCAAGAATCTCAACCCCTAAGCCCGAAGCAATGAAACTCACAAACCACACATAGCGACACTTAAAATCACCCCTGAATCCCTTAAAGTAAGCCTTTCAGTAACCCTTAAAGTAAGCCTTAGAGCAACCCTTAAGGTAACCGTTAAAGTATCCCGTGTAGTAGCCTTTATCTTTATAGCAACCCTTGAAGTAGCCCTTGCAGTAAGCCCCTAACCCTAAACCCTAAATCCTAAACCCTAAACCCTAAACGTGCTCGGGCCCAAGGCGCATGTTGCCGAGGAGCTGCAGAGCCAGCTGCCACTCGGTTCCTCGTTGCTTGGCTCTTTGTGGGCACCCCTAGGGTCTAGGGCACATTTAAGGTTTCGGGTTTGGGGCTTAGCACTTCGAGTAATTACAGTTGGGGCTTCGTGCTGAGGGTTTTGGGTTTTCTTCGTGGGGCAACCTGAACTCAGAACTTCAAACATCCCCGTTACGTCCGCAAGCTCGGGCGGACCTTGTACCGCGGGTGCTGTGGGGCTTGGAGCTTAGTTTATATTCTACACAGTTAGGGTTTAGGGTTTAGGGTTTAGGATTGGACTAAACCTGAAACCTGAAAACCCAAGAAAGGTTAAAACCCGTGCATACATCCGGCACCTGATGCACTAGACCCTGGCCCTAGACGTTTAAACCTCCACCACGCAACCAGAATTCAAAGGCAGAGGGCTGGGATCAAAACGCTCACAAGCGAACACATATGTTGGATCCAGGATCCTTAATAACGTCCTAGTTTAAGGGCCATACAATATGTAGAATCCTAGGCCGCGCACAAACAAAGCCATATCAGCGCAATAGATTTAACTCTGGCTGATATTCCCTCTTGGAGCTAAGAAAAGGATTGCAAGCAACAGGATTTGGGGTTTGAAGGATTGGCGCTTGAGGTCTTGGAATTTCGGATGCCAAACTGGCGCAAGCTGCTTGAGCTTAATGCCCAGATGCCCTCAACTGCCTGTTGGGCGGAGCAGCCCACCGTGGCTCTTCTTTGGTTTGTCAGAATCTGTATCGGGTTGTGTTCGACTTGTTCTGAATTGTCCTTCTGGGGATAATTTGGAGAAAACAATCCCTCGTTTTTTGCATTACATCTCCAACAAGCCTAGCTGTGAGATGCCATGGAGAAAACCCTCCCACGTGCCTTGGACACAAGCACTGACGCAGGCCTCGGGTTAGGGCTTTGGGTTCTGGGGTTTCACGTCCGATTTGCTGTTTCAGCTTTCAGTCAGGGTGTAGGTAAGGTTTGCCGTCAAGGTTTAGCCAATCGCTGATACATACCTAAACCCAGATCCCCACGTACTAAAGCTCCACCCTACATGTCGCTGCTGATGGATAACAGCCTGGTACCTAGTAGGCTGATGCCGGATTTAGTGCCGCAGCAAGAAAACATGGTGCTGCATTCCACCCGAGGGGCATTGTAGCTTACCACATCCCTGCAGCCAGATGCTGAAAGTTCGGAAAGCAGGAAAACCGCACTTTGCCACTGTCCGCCCTTCTCCAGAGCACTTATTCCCGCGCTGTAACCTGGGGCTGGAGGAACAACGGGCATTGGGTCTCCTCACAACTTCGTAGATATCAGGTTGTTACAAGCTTTTCCGGGTTTAGTGGGTAGGGCTGACATCTCCCAAAGCTTGGTACTTAGCACTTCTTTCTCTTAAGCTCCAGAACCTTGCCCCTAAACACCAAACCCTAAACCCTAAACCCCGAAACTCTAAACCCTGAAACCCTACACCCTTGTCCCTTTTCCGGGCGGTGTTTCGGGAGTTGTTTGCTTCGTCCACAAGGCAGAAGAAGGCCGGAGCGGCCACACCACAACCGAGCGTCGGACGCACTTCGACTCTCGTCAAACACCCCTTTCTTGGGGTTTAGGGTTGAGGGTTTTGGGTTAGGGTTTTTGGTTTAGGGTTTAGCGTTTAGGGTTTAGCAGTCCACAAAAACGCGAGACACCTCTATTGGATGCACATCGGCTTCATGAATTATAAGCCTTAGCCTGTGGGAAATGACAGAGCAGAAACACTGCTGTGGTACGTAGCATGTTTGCTGAGGAACTTTACAGAACCCCTTTTAAATGCGGATTCACATGACGAGAAGCTTATCTTGGAAGGCCGAACTCTTGCCAAGAGCATGTCTGAAAAGAGCTGGAGAGCCACTCGCCATTTCCCACTCTTCCTGGGATGCCCCTTGACTGAAAGGATTCTCTAAGGGTTCCTCTAAGGGTCCTTTGAGGGATCCTTTATAGGTTCCGATGAGGGTTCCTTTAAAATTTAAGGGTCCTTTCAAGGTTCGTTTAAGGCTCCTTTTAGGGATCCTTTAAGGGTTCCTTTTAGAGCTCCTTTGATTTAAGGTTCCTTTAAGGGTTCCTTTTGGGGATCCCTCAGGGGACCCTTAAAGGTTTTCTTCAAAGGTTCCGTAGCGGGTTCCTTCAAGGGTTCTAAAGGGGCTTGATTGAGGGCTCTTTTATACGGTTTAGGGTTTTGGGTTTAGTTTTTACAAAAGTCTCGGAGTTTAGGTCAAAGGTTCACTGGTAGTACCCGGTTGGCTGTCAACAAGCACCTCTGCTTGCAATTGGGAAGGTGTTGAACTAATGCACTCATGGACCACTAAACCCTAAACCCTAAACCCTTATAGACCTAAGTGTCATATGCCCGGTGAAGCTTCAATCAGCAACGGCCGCTTAGGAAAGAGCCCATGCCTGTTAAAAGCAAGACTAACATAAGCCCTGCACCCTGAACCCTGAACCCTAAACCCCGCATGGGTAGTTCTCTAAATCAGGGTCCCTTCTAGGGTCCTTTTTATAAGGGTGCCGTACTATATTTGGCCATTTGGGACCCAAAAAGGAACCCCTAATTTAGAGAAATACCCACATGGCTTTCACAACCCTACGACCCCAAACCCTACACGGCCTAGCTTCTCGCATGCGCTGATGCTGGCGTTGAAGCTGACCTCATTTGGTAGGATGTGGGCCGCCGGCATTTCGGACCTAAGCAGTGGGTAGTGTCTTGGGCTAGGTGGATATACTGCCGAATCGGCTTCAGGATTTCCTTGGGGCCTGGGTATCTTGAAGATTCAGAGGGTTTAGGGTTTAGGGACTTAGGGATTCAAAGGCGTACACAATGCGGTGCGGCGGCAGCAAACGCAATGCAATCTGCCATTGCGACGCCCTTGCGCAGGCGCTGATGCCAGCGCTGTAGCTGATCACGGTGGGGAAGATCCTTGCTGGGTGAATCCCAGCTAAGAGACAGAGGGCCGCTTCCCACTGCCCTCCTTTCTCGCAGGCGCTGATGCCAGCATTTAGTGTAATGATGTTGGGCGTGAGACCAGCAGCAGGCATTTCGGACAGGAGGTGTAGAGCCCTTGACCACTGCTCACCCTTCTCCAGCGCACTGATGCAGCTGCTGAAGCTGATGATGTCTGGCTGCGATTCCTTACATTCCTAGTAACTAGTAGTAAACTGGCGGGATGCTCATTCCCAAGCAATTATCGGGTTTTGCGTTTGCCCCCTTGGACTTCTAGCATAACCCCATGCTTCCAAGGATCTTATAGTTAGGGCCCTACAGTAGACCGCTTTAAGGACCCAATAATAAGGTCCCTGGAAGCATAGGGTAAGAAAGCTCAAGAACACATCCAAAGGAGATCCCACCAATTGCCGGGCGAAGAGTCTTCAGCTGCCATGTCTGCAAGCAGCTGCAGTGCTACCTGCCAGCAGCCTTCCACCTCGCCGCACAGCGAAAACCCTACTTACCCTCATGGTTTCGGCGTTTAAGGTTCAGCTTTCAGCAGCTTGCATACAACGCCTAAAAAGTGTAGCACTTCAGCGCTTTAGGTTTGAGGACTTTCAGGCTTTCGCCTTGAAGCCCTAAACCCTTGACCCAAGCCATATAAACCCTAAGCCCTTTGAACCCTAAACCCTAAGCCCTTTCAAGCCCTAAACCCTAAGCCCTTTCAAACCCTAAACCCTAAACCCTAAACCCTGAAGCCCAAACCCTAAACCCTAAACCCTAAGCCCTAAGCCCTAAGCCCAAAACCCTGAACCCCGCAACCCCCAAGAGAACCCCGCGAGCTCCCAGCCGGAAGCGCCAGCCTCGCACGCGCTGAGCGCAGCGAAGCTCACGGTGTTGGCCTCGACTCTGAGCATCTCCATCTCGGACCTCGCACTGTCTAGTGTAGTATAGTATAGTCTAGTGTATAGTATAGTATGGTATAGTATAGTACAGTATAGTAGAGAATGGTATAGTATAGTATAGTATGGTATAGTATAGTAGAGTATCGAAGTGTAGAATTTAGAAGGGCTTACGGCTTAGGGTTTTTAGGGCTCAGGTGTGTTTTTTGTTGAAGGCCCTGTTCCTTGCATGTGTGCTCGGAGGCCCCTTGGGGCGGGCGGCTTTCGGCCTTAGGGGGGTTTAGGGTTTAGGGCTCGAGGTTGAAAATATCCGGGTTTCGGATTTAGGGCTCAGGAGATCTAGGTTCGAGATGCTTGTACCCTACGGTTCAGGGGTTTGGGGCTTAGGGGTATACTTATACTTCCGACTGCATCTATAACCCTGCTCTGACTCCTTAAACTACACCAAACACAGAGGTGACGTCTGAGTCTCAAGTTTAGGGTTTAGGGTTTAAGGTCTAGGGTTTAGGCCAGAACAAAATGGTGCTAACAGGTAAAGTTGCACAGTTCCCGATTACGCCATCCTCCTATGTCCCCTGAAAGAAGTATAGGTCTTTCGGGTTGCAGGTACAGCTTGGGGTCAAGAGTTTCACTGTTTCGTGCTTCTGCACCTACACCTAAATTAAAACTTAGGGTTTAGGGGCAGAAACCCAAAACAGTGTAATTTCTAAGCGCTAAACCCTAACAACCCTAAACCCTTTGCCCTACACCCTAAAACCTAAAACCCTAGACCCTACTTAACCCTTTCACCGAAACCCTAAAACCCTAAACCCTAAAACATAAAACCCTCAAGCCCTAAACCCTAAAACTCTAAACCCTAAACCCCCTTTCACCGCAAAAAAACCAAAAAAATCTTCCCAATAGCATCACAAACCGCAGGAGCCGCAGAGCCTGAGGCCACCCAGCATCCTCCGCACAAGAGCCCCCAATTATTCCTGGAGCCCGAAACAGACTCCAAGGCCCTACGGTGGAGGGCTTTAGGGTTTAGGGGTTTTAGGGTTTAGGTTTTGGGGCTTTAATTAGGGGTTTAGGTTTTAGGGTTTAGGGTTTAGGGTTTAGGGGTTTAGGGTTTAGGGCTTAGGGGTTTAGGGGTTTAGGGTACAGGGTTTGGGGCCCTAACCCCGAAACCCTAAACCGCTGATCCTCTCCGCAGGATTGCAAGCCACCGTTGTAGGCCACGACGTTGAGGCGGCAATTTGCCCAAGAGGCCTCTGAATCTATATATATATAACATTATATATATATATAACCCTAAACCCTAACCTTAAACCCTAAACCCTGTATATATGTACCCCGGCAATTTGCCCAAGAGGCTTCTGAGAGGAGCTCTCGGGCCACCTGCAGGAGACGGCAGCCCAAGACCCCGTAGGGTTTAGGGGCTTTTAGAGTTTAGGGTTTGGGGTTTAGGGTTATTAGAGTTTAGGGTATAGGGTTTAGGGTACTTGGAGCTTCGGGTTTAGGGTTTAGTTAGGGTTTAGGGCTTAATAGGGTTTGTAGACTTTTGGGTTTAGGGCGTTTAGAGGTTAAGGTTTAGGGCTTTTAGAGTTTAGGGTTTATGGCTTTTAGAGTTTAGGGCTTAGGGCTTTCAGGTTTACGCTTTGAGGTTTCGGCTTTAAGTTCATTTAGGGTTAAGGCTTTGTGGCTTGAGTTCTTGGGTTTAGGGTTTAGGGCTTAGGGGCTTTGTGGTTTGAGGTTGGGGTGTAGGGTGTAGTCTTAAGTGAGACAAGATTAAGCCGCCACACCCAAAACCCTCCTCCAAAACCCTCCAAGCCCTCTAAACCCTCTCAACCACCCCTCTAAACCCCCTAAACCCTCTAAACCTGAATATTAAACCTTAAACCCCCAATCCGAAACCCTACAACCGACGCCTGCCTCCCAGAGGGTCCTGCAGGCCCGGACCCCGGCAACATACGTCGCCGGCCCGGGCGCTAATCGCCGGTGGCTAAGACCCGACAGAAGGCCTGCAGGAGTTTAGGGTTTAGGGGTTGGGGGTTTGGGGGTTCAGGGGTTTAGGGTTTAGTGTTTAGGGTCCAGTGTTGAGGGTTTGGAGGTTTAGGGTATAGGGGTTTAGGGGAAAGGGTTTAGGGTTCGGGCTCGGCTTAAGGGTTTATAGTTTTGGCACCAACCCTCCACTGCCAAAGTTAAGAGTTTAGGGTTCAGCACTTACTTCTGACACGGGCTCAGAAGAAGCAAGAGCTTAAAAGTTGGACGTTGGAGAACTGCGACCTGAAACCCCTAGGCCCCGAAACCCCCCTAAACCCCTAAACCCCAAAAGACCCCCTCAGCCATAAACCCCTCAGGTAGGGGCCTTCATAAACCCCGAAGCAAGAATTTCGGAGGTTATTCAGGCTTCTATAAGTTCCCCCCCTCACACCCGCTGAAAGATCAAAGCAGCGACGGAGGCTCGGCATCAGCCGAAACCCTACTGCTTGTCCGTCCGTCCTGCAAGCCTCTCTCCTGTAAGAAACCGAACTGATGCATTTACACACTGAAACCTTTTGGAATCAGGAATAGTTACCCGTTACCCGCATTATCCTTTGAAGCTCCTTATTATCATTTTACTATGAGGGAGCCCAAAATTCACCCCAAACCCTAAACCCTATATACCAAAACCCTAAACCCTAAACCCTAAACCTACTTACTAAGGGGTTCGCTTCATTAGGCTCCCGCACATATAGACGAGCCCGAAGGCGAATAAACGGGCCGAGGAGCTAAGGACTCGAGACCAGCGCTGTCCCTCCGCGAAGGCCGTCGCCCCTCTGAAGCAGCAACTGAAGGCGTAGGCTTGAAGAGCTAGCTAAACCCCAAACCCTAAACCCTAAACCCTAAACCCTAAACCCTAAACCCTAAACCTAAACCCTAAATTTTGAAGCTTGGGGTTTTGGATTCTGAGGGCTTCAGACACCCGAAGGCCCGAAAGCCTAAACCCTAAACCCTAAACCTGAATTGGGGCCGCCGAGCTGCCGGCATTCCAGCTGATCACGTTCGGAGCAACACCGAAGGCGGACATCTGCCAAAGAAGCTCCATGCCGGCGTCCCACCTGGCGAACAAGGATGGATTGAGGGTTTATTAGGGTTTTGGGTTTAGGGTTTAGGACTTAGGGCTAGGATTGAGGGTTTATGAGGCTTGGGCTAGGATTGAGGGTTATAAGGCTTAGGGCTAGGGGGTTTATAAGGCTTTGGGCTAGGATGCCGGCATGCCACCTGGCAAGAAAGGACTTCACCCAGCTGGATGAACATGGTCTGAAGAAATATGGTGAACATAGAATAAGCTCGAAAACTACCGGAACTTCTAAGCTTTAGCGGAGCTTGGGGCTTTGGGGCTTGAATTAGGGCTCGGCTCAAAGGCGAGGGAGCTTCGGTATCTCGGAGTACAGTCCCTGAGCCCTGAACCCCAGGACAGGGGAGGAGCTCTCTATTCTGCGACAGGTTTTGTTCAGAGGTACTCCGGATGGAGAGAGTATCCTGTAGCCATAGTAAAGATTATACCAGCATTCTCAATGCTTTGGGTGCTCGAGTAACTGCCAAGTTGTGTCCATCAGCAGTACGCTTGAGGAATTAGGAACAACATAGGCTCAGTAGATAGTAATCTTAGTACGTAAATTCTTGATGATGGTTTTCCTCGTATGATATGCCGGTCCATGGAAACGACCGTAGCGCAGTAGAGCTGCACATGGGGCCAGCTGGTGGAAGTTTCAAGCTTGTTTGCGCATCCAACTCGCAGTAAAGGCCTGTCCGTGAACCCAACTATCTGGTGACTTGAGCGAGACTGTCACAGTGAGCCAGCAAAGGATGGCTGTTACAGTTTCAGCAACAGCCAAGAACTACTTGTATATACACATGGGCACATGTCAAATGTGCATAGGCGAGCGCGCATGCACAGAGAGAGAGAGAGAGAGACGGAGAGACACAGACACAAGAGAAAGATTCCAAGCGTCGATGCTGCCTCTGCCGCAGTGTAGCTATGCTCGTGTTGAAGGTCACCACGGAAGCTTGCAAATGTTGACGCCTCCTGAGTTGGTCACTCTGGGTCTTCATAGTGAATCAATGAAGACAATAAGATAAGACCCTGAAATAATGAACGCAACAACATCGAGGCGACTCAAAATACTAACGACAAGACCAAGATTTCAGACAAAGTCAAGTTCCGAGGCCCAAAAGACCTAATTACCTCCTTAAGGAACTATCTCTCGATCCATCTATCTATCTATCTATCTATATATATATACACATATATATATACATATATATATATATAGAAACAACAATAAGGGAACTCTACAAAGGCAGGCTGCAGGTAGAGTTTAGCCTCTGGATTTCAGGCTTGACGGTTTGTGGGGCTCCAGGCACCCAACCACCTCCGTCGCCTGCAGTCCCCCGGACACCCTACCTAAACCCTCATGATATTAAGGGTTTAGGGGTTTAGGGTTTAGGGGTTTACGGGTTTAGGGCTTAGGGTTCAGGGGTTAAGGTTCAGGGTTATGTATATATAAACCCCTGATTCATAGAGCCACCTCCGGGATTTAGGGTGCAGGGTCTTTTCAAGCCACAATATGAAGATCCATTACAACCCTTACTATGCGAGAGGGGTCTATTACTTAGGGGTCTATGCCAAACCCTAAACCCTGAACCCCTATGCTCCCAAACAGAAGGACCCGACATAGCGTAGTCAGGAGCTTACAAGTAGAGTTACAACTAAGATAACCCAAATTACCGTAGCTAAAACGCTGCTTGCTAAGTCCCGCGCACCTTGAAGCATACACTCTGAAGGCTGAAAATAAGCATCTGATTGCATGAGATATCATGAAATCAAGATCCCCGTATAAGCTACCTGTGAATATGCTATGCCACATCTGGAAGCCCTGTTCTCACGAGTAAGGCCTTCGTATGATTACTTGTGCAAGGGCCCCCCAAGTCGAAAGCCAGGGCTCATCTGGAAGGCCATTGACAAACCTTGCTGCCACTCACCTGCCTTTGAGGGGAGTCTTAGTAATTAGGGTTTAGGGGTCTGGGTTGAGGGTTCAGGGTTCAGGGTGTATCTTTCTAATTAGGGCTTATGGGTTTAGGGTTGAGGGTTTAGGGTTCAGGGTGTAGGGCCTTTGAGGGGAGTCTCAGAAGTTGGAACACGAGGCCTTGGTGTATATTGCGGTACATCTACATCCACTTGACTTAACCCTAGACCCCAAACCCATAATCCCACATACACTGAAACCCTAAAACCGGTTAGAGACTGGAACAGCATGTTCAGGGCTTTCGGGTGGGAACGTGGGGCGTTAGCTTGAAAGCTTGTGAACCTTGGCTAGCTGCTCATGGTTTCTGATGTCCTAGAATTTGGCTTAAGCTTTACGGTAAGGTTTAGGGTTTAGGGGTGTCTGGGTTGGTGGCCTTAGGGTTTAAGGGTGTGCGTGTTTATGGGCTTAGGGTTCAGGGCTTGGGTTTAGTCAAGTTCGGGGGGTCTTTGCAGCTCCGGTCTTTCTTCAGCGAGTTGGCTTGAGTATTGACTTTGGCAAGGCCTTAGAAACTGACTGCTGGTGGTGATGATGAACATCATGGTGCAAACCGTGGTGGGAGTGACGATGGCAAAAACGTCAATGCTGACGATGAGTATATTGTTGTTGATGATGACGACGACGATGACGATGATGATGATGATGATCATCATCATCATCATAAAGGCTGCGATGACGCTGTGCATAAATGTGTCGATCATGCAGACGCTTCGAAAAAACATGTCCCAGTAATAATAAGGCCTAGACCAACACTCAAGCCTAGAGTCTCTAAGCCCAAGAAGTTCAAGCCCTAAGCAGCAAAAGGCTAAAGACTACCAACAGGGAACCTTCGACTCTGCGAAGCCTAGAGTACCTTATTTTGGGGTCCTTATAATAAGGATCCTACTATTTGGGGTACTATATTAGGGGCTGCTTAGGACTTTACGTACGCAAACTCGCACCCGCAAGACCCCACTAGGAAGCCTCCCCTGCGTTCAGACCACGGTCTACCCATGGGCCCCTAAGTAGTTCCTTTTTGGGATTACCTACACATTAAAAGGAACTACTTAGAGGCCCATGGGTATGGCCAGAGTGTAGGATTTTAGGGATTAGGTTTTAGGGCCAGGTGCAGCGTCTAGAGTGCAGTAAGCCTGCTGTTGCTGTACTCTTTGACCCCGAACCTGCATCCTATTCGCATCCTGAGCCTGAAGTTTTGTTTGAAAATACTTCGAGAAAAATACAAAAGCACTCAACCCACACCCTCAACCTTCTTAGATTTTTCTTACAGAACCCGCATGGAACCCTCTTGGAACCCTTCTTTGGCACACCCAAAGCCTGTGACCCTGCCCCCTCCTTCTCCAAGGCGCTCAGGGCGGCGTTCATGGTCCGCGTGTCTGGCTCCAGCCGCCGCGCAGACAGAGCGTGGGAGTTGCAGACGGCAGTCCTGAGGCTACAAAAGGGGCCTGAATGATTCGAACAGGGTTTTGGAGTATCTTGTAGTTTTACAAAAACAATGAGCCCCTAAAATAGTATGGGTAATTATTAAGGCCTCTACATTAAGGGTTTAGGCTTGAGGGCCTACCCTTCCTTACAAACAAATACAAAGTTTGTGGGTGGGAAGAGAATTAAGGAGGCTGCGGTTTAGGGTGTAGGGTTTATGGATTCTTGGGCCAGATTCGGATCTAGAGCTTGGGCTTGAGGGCTCAGGCTGTAGCCAGGTCTGAAGCAGCGCCGGGATGACTTGCCACAAAGCACAAGGAAATTCAGATGGGATTAGGGTTTGGCAGGGTTTAGGGTGAGCCTGGCACTGAGCTTCGACAGATACTTTCAAACAGACTCGGACTGTACCGATCGATACATGGGGTTTAGGGTTTAGGGCTTAGGGGCATCTCCACAACCTACCATGGTTTGGGGAGCAACAGACAGACAAGCGTCTGCCATTGACCAGCTGCACCACAGGCGCTTGCACCTTGGACGCGCGCATCTGTAGAAACGCAAAGTGCAAACCCGAATGGTTGAATCCAACTCTATATGGGGGTTTCCGAAAATAGGGGACCCTAATATAGTACCCTTAAGTAGGATCCCTTTTATAAGGACCCCAAAACAAGGTACCCCTAATTTTCGGAAAGTCCCATCTGCTTCCAAGGATCCTATGCTTAGGGCCCTGGATCCCTTCAAAACCCAATAATAAGGTCCCTGGAAGCATTTGGCAAGGTTTGAAAACTTTAGGGGCCTATCAGTAAACCGTGACGTTCGAAATCCCAAAGCGTCTTGAAACACCAAAGCCTGAAACCCTAGAACCCCTAAACCCTAAACCCCAAACCCTAAACCCTAAACCCGAACCCTTTCTCAATTTAGGAACCATCCTACTTGGGGCTTAGGGTTTAGGGCGACGGGGGCATGTGAGACCTCAGCTCCTGTGAAACTGCTTAGGGGCAGAGTTTGTCTCACCTATAATCAGAGTCCTGCGGATGCCTAAACCCAAAACTTCCGAAACCCGTATAAAACCCTGCACAGACCGCGTAAAACTCGTGGAGAACCGTTATGGAGACAAGATATGCCCTGGATAGAAGCCTTACGGGAACCCTGCCAAACGCCTATGAAGACCCTCAACCCTGATCAACCCTTGGTTTAGGGTTTAGGGCCT
>CAJNJA010008445.1:0-15441 GCA_905231915.1 Symbiodinium necroappetens
CTTTTGAAGCTTTTGAAACTATTGAAACCCTGCCCCCCGTTTCCCGGACCTGTTGAAACTTTCAATACTTTTCAAACTTTCAAAACTAGAGAAACTATTGGAACCCTGCCCACCCTCTTCCCGGACCTTTCATTAAAGAAAGAGAGGCGTCACATAATACATAAAGGTTTCTCTTACATATATATATATATATAGGTAGATAGATAGATAGATAGACAGATAGGTAGACAGATAGATTTATGCAGTAGCATTTATCCTAACATGTTATATGCTGCACACTGCATACAAGATAAGCATTCCATGTATTGTGTATTCTGGTGAATCATATGTCGAATGTTGTGAAAATACGATAATATATTGTTACATATCAATTTTACAACCAACCAACCAACCAACCAACATACATACATGCATACATACATACATACATTCATACATCTATATAAATACACCCCATGCTTCTATGTACTTACTATGTGTGCTGCACTGCATATTACGCTGTGGATATTGTATGTTCTATGTTGTCGCACCATCTATCTGCTTGTCTATCTATCTATATAAGCTATCTATCTATCTACCTATCTATCTATCTACCTGTTACACTAAGTGACTAAGTTGTATTCGCTTTAGAATGCAGTAGATTGTACATTTTATCACACACACACACTTATCTCTCTCTCTCTATATATATACACATGTATCATTCATTCTCATGCTGTGTTCTATATTGTACAGTAGTTGTTACTTACAGCCTATGCTTTCGTGGTGTATACTAATTTTACATAAACACACCTGAATGTGCACTGCGTGAATTGCCTCGAGCTGCGCTGCTGCGTAGCGCTGCAGTGCACGTTGGGCAGCCAGCGGGTGAGAGACTTTGACCTCGGCTGACTCGTCCTATACGGCTCTACCGAGGCCAAGAGATTCGAACCCACACCCCGCCCACACACACCATCCCACACAGTCTTGCTTTTCGTCAGAGTTGCAGCTGTATATAGCGTTAGCCAGATCGCGCGAGGTGTGTCTGCATACAGATGCACACACATCGAGAGCAAGAGATGGGGAGGGAGAGTGAGACAGAGAGAATAAGAATGAGTATATTGCGATGTGCCCCCCAACATCAAATGCCACAGCAATGAAAGGCGACATCCGGAAGAAAAGGTGCAACAGAATCTGCGCACCCGATGTAAGCAACTTCAGAAACCGAGGAAGAACATGCATAATTCGTCATGATCGCACTCATCCCGCCCAGGATCAAGGCTCTCTTTGCCCAAAGTCTATAAGCACACCTGCTGAAGACCAGAACATCAACTGAAGGGGGTTCGGGCCCATAACCAGCTCAAGAAGCAGCGCAATAGCACACGAAAACGCAGAAGCAAAGACCTTCTCCAATGGGAGCCAATTTGCCTCCAGCAGCTTGCGGTGCAGGTCATAGGCTCCTCAGACTTCAGCAGGCTCAGCGACCTTCTATCTCTGGTCACAACCTGTTGCCAAAAAAAGCCCCCTTGCTCGATGTCCCGGTTAAGGGTCCGAAACTCCAAAGAAAGCACTACAGCAAAGCCTGATGCCTTTTGCAGCAGATGTCTCTCACTGCGACATGGGAAAGACCACACGAGACTCTGTACTCTAAAGGATCTCTCAAAGGCTCTAAAGCCCGATGAAAGGCCCCCAGCTGAAAAGGCCCAGGGTCGCTGCAGTCGGCTGAGGCGTTGGTTTTCTGACAGCAATTGATCCCGGAGGCACTGTGGGATGGCAGCATCCTGGAAGTGCAGCAAAGCTTGGCTTGGGGTTGCGGGTTCGGAGGGGTTGCCCCGATTTCGGTACTTTCAGAGGGCGGTGCTACATGCAATGCAAAGCTTTGAGCACTGGGCTGCCTAGAGCGGTGAAGAGACTACTAAGAGACTCCTCACCTGCAAGAAAACTCATGCAAAAATGTGGCATGTAGCTGAATCCTACAGCTCCGAATCAGAGAAAAAATCTGTCCTGCACTCTGGGCACTTCGGTCTCGGAAACCTGCCGGTACAGGAGGAAGTAGGCATCGGCTGAGTGCAGCGCCTGCGGGGCCTGCGGCTCTGCGCTGTCGTCAGCTCCGAAAAGGGCCGAACACTGTTTGGCACTGAGCACTTGCACGCGGGTGTCGTTGGCATCCCTCCAAGCACCGCTGCATGGATCCCAAGCAAAGGCGTGGTAGTGGCCTCCATGAGCAGTTCCACTATGTAGGCAGACTGCAGCCAACTGGTACAAAGAAGGCTTGCTGCCGCTGTCAGAAAGAAAAGCCAGGTCTAGAATCAAAGGCAGCGCGACAACTTCCGAAAGCTTCTTGCGCCGCATGGTCGCCACATCGAAGACGAAGCGGAGCAGCTGTATACAAAGTATCTTCGGCAAGGTCTCTATGGTCAAGCCTGACAGGGGAGCTGGAATCGCAACGATGAATCCCCGACGCCCACGACCTGAACTAGGGGCTCTGGGAATTAGGGTTCTCCTCTAGTTGTGTGCTGTATGAGGCTGTGGGTTAATAATGTGTGTATCGTGTCCATGTAGTATGCTGCCCCCGCTAAGTCCGAGACTCTGACTGGCAACAAGCACTCAGCTCAGAACCCTAGACGCCAAAGCCCTTCAGCCACATGCCCTTTTGCCTACAACCCTAGACCTGTCATGTTCGGGCCTTTCAGGGCATCAACCTTTTCGCCGAGCTCCTCGCAAAGCCATTGGTTGTCTCCTTCCATGACCTGAGCTCCTAGCACTTCACTTGCGTAGAAAATGCTCTAGGACTTTAGATCGCATTTTCTTTAAGCAAAGCCTGAGCGCATCCTCAGAAAGCCACCGCTGGCTATAACAACCAGGCTCTTCTAATTCAAGACTCCGAAAAACCCTTAGCGTGCTCCCTCCCCAAACCGTCAACCCTCTGAATGTCCAAAAAGCTGAACCTTAAAATCCCACCAAAAACACCCTCCCGCCCGCCCCTACATCCCGAAACCTTAACCCACTAAATCCAACCCAGGACCATGACTCCTAAAACTCTAATCCAGAAATCCTGAACCTCCCAAGTTCCACAAACGTTGACACCGGAAACCGACACAGTCTTGAGACATCTCTACAACTTCTAAATCCTATAAGAAGAAAAGAGACCCTCCCGACCTCAAAACAACAAGCCCTAAACCTTGGGTACTGCCCCCATTGAGCAACAGTCTGTAATAGGGCTACTATTCAGGGCCTCATATATATATATACATATATCCATTTTATGAATTGTAGACGGATGATTTCCCTATCCGTATTTGTGCCCACCCCACCCCTGTGAGCACAGCAGGAAAGCACCGTACTCAACAGGGGGGACGCGCAGGCCCTAAGGGCAGCCTGCAGGTTCTGTTCACACCCCCCATTCAGGAGAGGCGTCGCAGCGGAACTTCTGAACCACCACGAGCGAACCTTAATTAGTGGGCATGAGGCACTGGCACAAGCGTTCACCCCTTGCGCGGCGGTCTGGGCTTTGACCGCCCCAGCCAGGGCGCCTCCTTTCGGCCTTTTTTTTTGGTTGGCACTTGGTCTCTTAAGCTCAGCAAGAGCATGTGCGAGCTGATAACCTGCGTGAGGGTCTGGTACACGATATTGCGTATAACCTTGCTCCCCTCAGATGGGCGTGTAATAGATGTGTGTGTCGTTGCTTCCAGTGAATATGACAGCAACCCTCTGCAGGCAAACTCGGTCCACTCTTTTTATCGCGTCGGGCTTGAGTCTGATGTTGTCTGTGCAAGAAGGCAGTACGCACTGGGCTATGGCAGTCGGATCGATGGATAGTGCTTTATCACTTGTTGACTTGAGCCAAACGCCGATTTGTTTGAGCTGTTGTTGACCCCACTTAGTGGATGTGATCCTCCTAAGCTTCGGTGCAACACATGGCAACATAGCTCACTGCAGAATTGTGCTAGGCTTCGACATCTCTTCGCATGAAAATAACTCACAACTGTTGTTGAGTGGGGGCAGTATCCCACCTAAACCCCCTAAATCCTAGACATGGCCCAAAAGCCCCTAAATCCTGCCAAAACCCTATAAGCCCCGTCTTTTTTTTGGATTTAGACATGGCCTATAAAGCCCCTAAAATCCTGCCCAAAACCCTCTAAGCCTATCTTTTTGGTGAACACTTCTGGAGAGCCTCGGGTTCGACCAACTTGCGCAACGCTTCCTCCAGACTGCTGCAGTCCTCGGGCTTTTTGGAGCCCTAAAAGGCTTCAAAGAGCCCTACTAAAACCCCAAAGGCCTGAAACACTTAAATCCCTTTTTAAACCCTTAAACCTAAAACCTTAAACCCAACAACCCTAAACCCTTATAGGATCCTGCAAGGGTCCTACTTGTAGGATGGCAGAAGTCTTTCTGAGACCTCCGGCTTTAGAGGCTTCGCTGAAAGGTTGGAAATATATATATATATATGGAGGGGTTAGGTGAGTTTAGGGTTTATAAGGGTTATAAATAAGGCGGCCTTTTCAGCACTCATAGCTGAAGCCTTTGTTTCCCCTCCTACTTACCAAAGACGAGCCCGCACAACTGAAGCCTTTTCGAGTTTAAGGTTTAGGGCTTATGAGGCTCCATTTGTGAAGGTTCATGTCAGACATTCGAGGGCTCTAGCGGTTTTCCAGAAGTTCTGCGGGGTGCTAGCTGTGAAGCAGCTCTTGAATGGTTGTAAGTCTAGGGTTCGAAGCTTTTTGTTAAGGGTGTGGGGCTAGGGTGTGCATGGGATTACGCGGCTTTCGGGTTCATCAGATTTCATAAAAAAAGGTGCAAAGTTTTAGGACTTTGGGGGCCTAGGCCCTAAGCTTAGGCCCCGAAGCTCATTTTTGGTTTTCGACTCTCACACTCCCACCGTCAAACACCATGCATGACACGCCACCAAGACGTCTCAAATACAAGGCTTAGTCTGATGAGAGCTGCCGTTCACGAGGACAATCGACCTAAGACCCAACAGAGTTTCAATCGGGAGTACAGCATCCCAGCCACTGGTTGGCCTCATGGTGCTCAGGTTCAACTCAAAGTGCAATGTGGAGTCTGGCAACCATTGCATGCATACACGAAAAAACATAAACCAACAACTCATAAAACGGCCACGAAAGACTGTGACCTCGCTATGCCCGGTTCTGATTTCTTCTCCTCTGGCCTTGACAGTTTCGTCGCCGAAGAATCTTGAAGGAATGCCAAAATATGAGGCATCTCATGTCACAAAGCGCAGGTCCTGGATAGGCACCTGAAGATCCATGTACTTTTCAGTCCGCGCACTTTGGTAGACTTTGCCGTTGATCTCCTGCACTGAGCTTACGACAATCGAAGAAGCTGTGCTAACCGGGTTCCCTGTAGTGTCTCTAGCATATATACTTCCTGTCTAGTCCGCACCGGTAGGGCCATCGGGCGCACGCGCCTCTCTGCACTTGATGTAGGATGTCGACTTGCCAGCATACCTATCGAAATTCAGGACAAAGCCATGTCAGGCATGCTCCGGTGTACATGGGAACAAGTTCAAAGTTCCTAGGCTTGGACTTACATAGCACCGACAGCATCTGCACAGCCCTGCGAAGCTAAGACTATGGGAAGCCAGGCCACAAACCGCGAATCGCATCGGCCAGAAGGGACGAGGACCTGATCCCGTCACCGGCACCTACTGAATGCAATGCTCTCAATGTGTGGTTCGAGCTCTTCCTCTGTGAATACATAGCAAACGAATGTATCAACTCTTGCTTGTTTTCCTTGTTTCAAAGGTGTACACATACATGCATGCATGCATGCATGCATGAATGCACATATGTCAAAAGGAAAACAAACAAGTAAATACATAAGTACACAGATACATATAAGAAAGTGGCGCACGTTGCATACCCGGCCTCTCCAACGCATCAAAAAGAACCCGGCCTCGGGTGCAAAGGGAGCAAAACTTGGCAAAGATGGGGCCTCGCACTCAAACTTTCTGGCCATTCTTCCGTGAGGTGACAGGCGCTTCAGAGGTTCAGTGACACGAGCTGCTAGGAAGGTCCCGGCTCCGCTTTGGCTGAGACTCCGACAAAGCTCCTGAACATCGTGCTGCTGCATCGCATCCCGACCTGGCCCCGAAGCTCGCGGAAAATCATCACTCAAACTGATGAAGCATTGAGGCTTCGAGAATCGCCGGGTGCAGCAACATCTCTCTCAAAAAGCAGATGGCCACTGAGGCATGGTGCGGCGATTAAGGGTCCGCCTGTAAAGCCGCATGCCGTCGTCAAGTCCTGCATAAGGCCCATACACTGCGCTGACGCCTCTGGGCCATGGGATCGGAAGAATCGTGATACAACACGCTGCGTGTGTAATTTTGAAGCAGCAGGCACCGTCACAGCAGCAGCAGCAGCAGTCCAAGTTCAGTACCAGCAGAACAACTTAGTAGTCTAAATGCTCGACTACTCGCTCATACTTGAACGCCCGGCATACTCAAACGTGGAGTGAGGCCATGAAAGCCTTCTGGCTTTGAGTCTCAAATTGCCCTGAGCCTCTAATAACACATCATGTAGTACAATTACAGAATACAACATAAACTCACAATGTCATAAATCATGAAGTGACATCCTACGGCATCACATAGTATATCGAAATATGCAATGTAATATAACCTGCAGATCTGTCACGACTTCGCCCGGCCCCAAGTTTCTTGCAAACCGTCCTTTGTGGATGCAGCACCAGCAACAGAAATCTGAAGTTCGGCAAACAGCTTCTGGAGCTGGAGTGGGATGCCTCCCCGGGGCAATGCATGGAGATGTCCTGTGTGTATATATATATATACACTTGTGTATGTGTGTATATATAAAATATATATGTATATCTCTCTCTCGTTGATATATATATATATACGCGCGTGTGTGTGTGTGTACATATATATATATATATCTATATATAATCTTAAAGTAATCGATATGTGTCTGCATGCATGTGTGTATATGTATGTCTGTATATAGCTATGACTATGCATGTATGCAAATTGTGTAGGTCGTAGGTATATCGGAGGCATGAAGACGCTGGTCTACACAGCAGCTGTAGCTGTGAGAGTGCCAGGTATGGCCACCCGTCATGAGGACAGCGCAACAGAAGAAGAACTCTGGCACGAACAGTATCAGAGAAAGAGCGCGACCGCCAACCATCGCAATCTTTCCTAACATTCAACGATTATATTATGCGCCTTCCCAAGCTTCGGCGCGCAGACTGGCAGAAACAGACGGGGCACCGCGACATCAAGTGCACACTCAACCCTTTTTTTCACAGGCTTGAACTGAGCTCGCCCGGCCAAGTCCCTCGCAGCACACTCAACCCTAAATCCTAAACCCGACAGCTAAACCGGCACACTCAACCATCTGGGCCAAGGGCATCTGCTGGCTTCTCCATGAAGATCGGGGTCGTATTCCTCCCATCCCACTAGCTATTTTGCCATATTATGCATCATATGCAGCTTTATGTCTTTATGTCATGAAATTGTATAATGCAACTTACCACCGTATATAGGATATGGTGTCATAAGCTGTGAAAAGATACAAACACCTAAAGTTCTCGCGCGCATGCACCCGGACACCTGGGCCCAAGCGTACAAGCCCGTCGCCAGGCGGCAGAAACAGCCCCAGAGAGTCCCTAGAGGCTGAAGGGTGCATCTGTGCAGGCCTCCAGGGACTAAATGCCGACGAAGGTCGAAACCATACACGGCAAGCCGGAACTCGGGCGTGTAGAACAAGGACTGTAGGAGGGAGTTCATGTAGCAGGTGGCCTGGGTAGCAATTAAAGGGCTGCAACTGCTCTGACTGGCACCAGCATACAGCTATCACGTTCTGGCAGCATCGGCACTATATGGCACGACCCAGCAACGATGGTCATGGCAGTGCTGAAGACAGCGGTGAAGGCATAGACGATGTAGTAGTCATGAGACCCAGAAGGAAGGAACAAATAAACAGCAAACAGGGGTCATGCGTAGAATAATCACACATATCCGAAACCTCTACCAAAAGTCATCAGTGAAAGACTGCGACCCCCCCAACTCTGCGAATTTTCAGTCTCTCAGAATTGGTGTTGCGCAAGAATCGCTTCAAAACAGCCGGGCCTGATAGCTTAGTTGATCAGCCCTACCCCCAACATGCAAGCTCTCACACACGCAGTGACTAGAGCTTCTGGAAAGGAAACTGAGCATGCTGACACCTTGGTTCATGAGCCCCACACCACCTTAGTGTCACTCGCACTTGAAGGTCGTTGCCACCCGTTGCTGCAGTTTCTTTGGTTTCATGTGTGAAGATGGTGTCGGTTGGAGGGTTTAGGCGCTCTTGGGG
Organism: Symbiodinium necroappetens; assembly: GCA_905231915.1. Taxonomy (NCBI): domain Eukaryota; class Dinophyceae; order Suessiales; family Symbiodiniaceae; genus Symbiodinium; species Symbiodinium necroappetens. Next base: position 8,316 of record CAJNJA010008445.1, read on the forward strand.
AGTCGCAATGGGGGTCGCGTCACAAGGGCTACAGCTGAGTTTTCCGACAGTTCAGGCGAAGCAGGTCCAACATGTCGCAGTCGGGTTGCGATACTGCAAGTTTACGGCAAATTCAATTTGTTGTTGCCTCCTTGCATGACGCGGTCCGCTAGGTAAGGTGTCATCATCAGGATTCAAGCGTATTTTTTGCCTCCCACCAAGCCAGGACGAAGCCCGCATAGCAGGGTGCAGGGGTATAGTGTTTCGCTCACACCCACGCTCCAAGCAGGCATGGGGTATAGTCGGTATAGTGTTTAGGGTTTAGAAGGGGAGTGGCCAAGAGTTTCCCACTCGCGCCATGTTTAGTGCCTAACGATCTCAAATCTCCCTTAAGTTCGATTAATTCCAGTCAACTGCACGCGCTTCTAAATCACGGGTCGCTTGGCAGGTCGTAGCAAAACCCGCAAAAAAAGCTTGTCAAAGCCAGCCCCAAGGCCTGTAGATGCTCTACTCCGAAGCTCCTTATATGACAAGCTCCAACCCGGACCGGGGCCGGCACCCTCGCCTCGTTCCTGGAGCTTGGCCTCACAAGCTTCTAGGAGCCCCATACGGCTGCACCACAACCGGGCTTACTGCATGTCCAGTTAAGAAGCATGATGCTTCGCTAACATGCCTCACTGCACATCCCTGAAAGCGGTGTTGGCGGCGGCAGTGGTCGCTGTTGCGGTGGCAGCATCAGCACCAGTAGCATTCAGTAAGTGCAGCGATGACTTGTTCACGGTCGTAGCAGAAGCAGCAGGAGCCGAAGCGGCAGCGGCAAGCAGCGGCAGTAGCAGTCGCAGTAGCAGTAGCAGTAGTAGTAGTCGTAGTAGTAGTCGTCGTCGTCGTAGTAGCAGCAGCAGCAGCAGTGGCACTGGCAGCAGCAGCAGCAGCAGTGGCACTGGCAGCAGCAGCACTGGCAGCAGCGCAGCAGCAGCAGCAGCACAGTCTGCTGTGTTCAAAACCTGCACAGCCCCTGGGGCCATTCAAACCAAGCAAGTGTCGGGCCCGGCTTCCTTCTCGACTTAAGCAGGATCGTGCAACGAAGACAGGGAGCGCTTGGATCTGACGATGCTTGAAGTCGTGGTCTGTCTGGTGAATGCATGCTCGGTCCATCCATAGCGACATGGGCCACAAGCAATGCACGGCATGCTGGCCGAGCAAGTAAACAGCAAGAAACACCATCATGGAAAAATGTATCAAGGTGGGCAGCAAGAGGCGGTTCCCCGAAAGGTTTGCAGTGCCGCACTTCGCAGTAGAGGCACGGAACAGGCCTTCTGCACACACATCATCTAAGGACTCCAGTCGACGGAGTCGGTCCACGATATCGTTATGTCATGCCATTGGCCATGCCAAAACTGAGTTCTTACAAGTAGAAGGTTCGAGCGCGGCGGTGGCTGCAAGAAAAAAACTAACATAATCTTGGGGTGAAGTGTGTATGTGGCATTGAGATGCGAGGTGGCGAACATGAACGCCCTGATTAAACCCCTTAACCCTACTGAATGTCAGCGTCAGCGTTACAAACCACCGCAGAACGCGGGATCTGAGATCCCAGCCGGTCCACAGCTCCGCAACACTGCAAGAAGCTCCTCGCAGTGGGCCTCTTAACCAGGAAGTGCCGGCGGCGGTGGTGGCGGTGGCGGTGGCGGTGGCTGGTGGCGGGTGGCGGGTGGCGGGTGGCCGGTGTGGTGGGTGGTGGGTGGTGGTGGTGGTGGGGGTGGTGGTGGGGGTGGTGGTGGGGGTGGTGGTGGGGGTGGTGGTGGGGGTGGTGGTGGTGGTGGTGGTGGTTGGTGGTGCTGGTGGTGGTGGTCGTGGTGGTTGGTGGTGCTGGTGTTGGTGGTTGCGGTGGCAATGGCGGCGGCTGCGGAGGTGGAAGTAGCAGCGGTGGCAGGGGTTGTATAGCAGCAGCAGTTGCAGCAGCAGTAGCAGCAGCAGGCGTAGTCGTCGTCGTTGTTGTGGTTGTGAGCTCTAGCAGTAGCAACAGCAGTAGCAGTGGCGGTGGCGGTGGCGGCGGCGGCGGCGGCGGCGGTGGTGGTGGTGGTGGTAGTAGTCGTAGTAGCAGCAGCAGTGGCAGTGGCAGTGGCAGTGGTAGTAGCAGTTGCAGCAGCAGCAGCAGCAGCAGCAGCAGCACCAGCACCAGCACCAGCACCGGCAGCACCAGCAGCAGCAGGAGGAGTAGGAGTGGGAGTAGGAGTAGGAGTGGGAGTGGCAGTAGGAGTAGGAGCCGAGGAGGAGTAGGAGTAGTAGTGGTAGTAGTCGTCGTCGTCACCGGTCCAACCATATATCTGTGCTTGCTACTGTGATATGTAAAGCAGCTCAACTACAAGAACACCGACCACGGGCGAAACATGTAAGCATCCAAACCAAAATAGAGCATCACAATCAGACACTAGGTTCACATGTCAGGATGTGTCAGTCTACTAAGGCAAGGCCAGAACAGTACATCTAAAGTTTACTAAAGCTAAATGAAGATAAACATAGGAAACGGGCCACGAGTCAGTAACCGCCTTCGCGCCTCAGTGATACGACATCCACGGTCGGGTCCTAATTCAAGACGCTGAAAGGTCTCCGCCAAATTTTTTTCCCGCCATCATGCGCAAGTCTACGCCCCTCTAGGCTGGATGCAAGGATTCGTTTACACATCTACAAGAGCTGCTTGACACAGAACAGCTGGCTCTGCCCAACGCACCGGCACTGGGACCGGTGGATCTGAGGCATCACAGGCCCAGGCTGTCTAGGTCTAGCGACAGAAGGGCAATCCAAGTTTCTGGAGTGCCTGCACACTTAGTCCACCCACTTTGTCAGGTAGGTGCTGCCCTTCAGCGCAGCATCCACCTGCTCTGTGCTCATGGCCTTGTACTTAGACAGGTCCTTGGGGTTCTCCCACTCAAAGAATTTGATGCCTCCCTTCGTGCAGGGCTCGCGGCCGAAGTGGCAGTAAGCCGCCGTCTCCTGGTACTTGGGCTCACGCAGAGCCAAGGACTGGGCGATGGCACCAGGGCGGCAGTCGAACTCGATCTTCAGGACCTTGGTGATGGAATCAACGTCAAGGCTGCCCTTCTCGCTGCCATAGGTCTCCACAAACAGGGACAAGGGCTTTGCTACGCCAATGGCATAGGACAGCTGCACCAGGCAACGGGCGCTCAAGCCGCTGTTCACTACGGACTTTGCCATCTGGCGACAAATGTAGGCAGCTGATCGGTCCACCTTGGTGGGGTCCTTGCCGGAGAAGGCGCCACCGCCATGGGCTCCCCAGCCTCCATACGTGTCAATGATGATCTTCCGACCAGTCAAACCTGCATCGCCCTGGGGCCCGCCGATGATGAACTTGCCGGAAGGGTTGATGTGCAGGTGTGTGTGGCTGCCATACAAGCTGATGGCCGGCTGGCCGCTCTTCAGCTTGATCGACTGAAGCGTCCGCTTGATTACCTTCTCCTCAATCTCTTTGTTCATCTGCTCCATGCTGGGGGCCACCATCTCCGCGCCGGTGTAGCCAGCACATTCCTGGGTGCGCTTGGCCTTGGAGGGCTCCGCGTGTTGGGTGGAGATCACAACTGTGTGGATCTTCTTGGGCTCGACACTGCCATCGGGATGCTGCATATACTCAATCGTGACCTGCGTCTTGCCATCCGGGCGCAACCACCAGCACTCTCCGCTCTTGCGCACCTCCGTCAGGGTCTTGCCGAGCCTTGTGGCCATGGAGTGGGTCAGCGGCATGCAGTCTGAAGTCTCATCGCTGGCATAACCGAACATGATACCCTGGTCACCAGCTCCCACATCCATCTCGTCCTTACCGACATGCACTCCGCCGGCAATGTCCGGGCTCTGCTTGTTGATGCGAACCAGAACTTCGCAGGTCTTGTGGCTCAGGCCCTTGCTGTCCACGCTGGAGAGATCATCCACGAAGCTGTCGAAGCCGATCTGTGCCACGACTCCGCGCACGACCTTGTCGTAATCAAGCTTGGCGCCGGTGGTGATCCTCTTTTCTTCAATAACCGAGCCCCAAAAAGTTCAAACTTTCTAACATGGAGCAAATAAAATAGGTCCAAAAGTGAAACGTTCTCCCATTGGCTGCCCAAGGATCTCTCCTGCCACCATGACCATGTTGTCCTTGGTCGCCGTCTCGCAGGCCACCTTGCTCTTGGGGTCTGCCTGAAGGCAAGCATCAAGCACAGCATCCGACACCTGGTCGCAGATCTTGTCTGGGTGACCCTCGTTCACAGACTCCGAGGAGAAGAGGAAGGTGCGAGACGTGCGCGCCTTCTTCTGCGCTGGCTCCGCCATGGCTGTCTGGAAGCAAGAGTGGACTGGGGCGCACAAAACTGCCAAAAGCTTGAGCCAAAATGGCCAGGACAGGGCTTCGGGTTTGTCTTGTTCTGCGCCCATTTCCGAAATGGGCAGAAGGCTGTACCACAGAGGCCTCAGTAGCTAGAACAGGCGGTGGCACATTATGGTATAAGTAGATAAAGAAGAGGCTCCGAGTACCTATAAGTCCCAGACCCTAGAGCTTCAACCCTCAACCCTCTGGCAATAGCCTGAGCCTGAACCACCAGAATCCTTGGTCATTACTATGTTGCTACTGTTGCTACCCGTCGTGAGGAAGGTAGCTTTGCATTGTTTAATCTGGCTCTCCACCTATGACCTGTGCCAGATCACAAGGTGCAGGTCTGCGGGCTCAGAGCCAGGAACCCCCAAGGAGTCCGATAGAGTCCCTAGCCTCGTAGAAGCGCTCCTCTTCGGCCTCCTCTTCCTCCTGCTTTGGATGGCTGGTCCCCCGGCAGGGTTTGCACTCTTTATTCGGTGACGGACCTCCAACCTCTACGGAATACATCTATAAAGTCTAGAGATCCCCAAGTTCCTCCTGGGTAGGTTTTATACTTAAACTGACCAAAAATTCTCGAAGCCATCAGACTCGCTTCGCGTTCTACACAGTTTTGCATTCTGCAGGTGCCATCGCAGAGCGCGAGTTGCAGGTCCTCAGTGGGCTCGACTGGCACTCCCATTCGGCCTGCGAAATGCTCTGGGAGTTCCAAGCTTCCATGGCATCTTAGCAAACAAGTAATTAAGCAATGCTGCCCACGAATAGGTAGGGCTCCAACCTGGGCTGCAATACTTGGAGATGTGGGCACCCTGTGCATGCTGCCGTCATTTCTCAACGCGTGAGACGAAGGCAGTGGATCCAAAGATGTCCCTTCAAATTCGGCTCGGGCTGAAACGCAAGCTGTTCTTGCCAACATTTGCAGGACAAGCGGTGCTCTGCCATATTACGGACAAAAGGGTGCCAGTCGAAGGAGCTTGCACTTGTTTGACAATCGACTGGCTGCTATGGATTCTGGACAGCCTGTATACAGTTCCGGTGAGGATTCTGTCACCGTCGCATGCAAGTTGGGTGAAACACACTGCATATAGGATCTTCTTTAGGGTGCAATGTTATCAATCTTATATTCTGCCTCAGAACTGACTCTGCAGGGCTGGCTCACAAGGTTTTGTGCCTAAGGGAGTCCACCTTGGAGCCAACTTTGCAGCCTAGGCCATGATGGCGCTGTCGGCCGGGATCACCTTGCCCCTCGAGTCGAAATAGTGTGAGATCTCATCACCTGCCCACATGCTGCAATCATCTAATAAATTTGATAGAGTATAGTATAGCATGAGCCACATGCTGCAATCATCTAATAAATTTGATAGAGTATAGTATAGCATGAGTAGAGCAGAGTAGAGTAAAGTATAGTGTGGTATAATCTAGTATGACATAGTATTATAATGAGCATGAGAGTCTGAGAAACGAAAGGACCTGTTCATGGAACTGTCATGGAACCTCAAGCGCTTTGTAGAATCCTTTTTGTAAGGACATCTGCAAATAAAGCGCCCCGCCCTAACCATCTTCAAATCGGGTTAGGATCCCCAAGACAAAGACCTCCAAAGCAACTGCCGTCAAGGCCTGCAGAGTGGAACCCAAAGTCTCAGAGACTTAGCTCTAGGAACCTCCCTCCGGCCTTTGTACGGAGCTTGCAGTTGGGCTACTGCCAACTCTACGTCCTCAGAGGGCACGTCCACGCTCTTCAGGAAGTCTACGTAGTTGAAGATGATGTGGTCTCCGAGGTCGCAGTAGACATTGCCTTGCGGAAGGGAGGAAAAAGCAGAGTTCTGGCCCAAGCCGGGTCAATGCTCGGGTCCATATATGGGTAGTTCTCTCAACCATGGTCCCTCTTTAAGGTCCTGTTATGAGCGTGTCGTGCTGTTTTAGGGACCTATAAAGGGGCCCTTATGATTTAGAGAATTTCCCGCATCATTTCCTTACACTCTCCCGCCCTCAAACAGCACTGGACCTACCGGAACACCCTCCGAAAACGTCGAGGAAGGCTGCAATCATGTCATGCCACGCTTTGAAACCCAGTGCCATGACAAGGTGCCCAGTAGGTTTACGTCATCTTCAGAGAGGTCGAAGCCCATACTCTGCATCACCCGATGGAACCTTGGCTTGATATGCAGCCCCGGTGAGAACATTGTTGGGGGTTGTGCTGTGGCTAGCAGCCCTAATGCCGCAATTATAGTCTATAGTGATGATGATCGTAGCAAGCATCTCCGAAGAAGGAGTCAAAGAACAACAGCTTGGGGGATCATTGAGCACATGTTGGTACCGCTGGTCGCGAAACCAATACTGTACGATACAGTACATGCTGCTTGTCAGGCACGCAGAAGCAAGCTATTCGCAGTAGCGGGTGGTCCGATGCGCATGATCACTACGGTGACGGCGCGCAGCTGTACCACACATGTTTCAATGATCCCGAACATGGCAGACGTCATGAACTCGACCACCAGACGATGGCCGCTAGCAAGGACGAATGCGGCGAATGATTCAGGATGGTGACGATGATGATTATGACCTCTAGTGATCCGACTGCAGGCCGACAACGTGTACTACTACTACTACTACTACAGCTACAGTACTACTACTACTACTACTACCACTACTACTACTACTACTACTACCACCACTACTACTAGCCACCCCCCCCTCCTACCAACCACCTGGCGCCTCAATCCACCACCATCATCGGTCATCATCATCCATCATCATCTTTCATCATGCATCATCATCATCATGATC
>CAJNJA010008446.1:335-15440 GCA_905231915.1 Symbiodinium necroappetens
TTTGGGGTTTGGGGCTCGGGGTCCAGATTTTTCATGGGTGCCAGCCTTTGGTCTTGGAGATGAGGGTTTGTAATGTTCAGATTCTAAATTAAATCGCTTCCTTGAAAGGGGATGTCCTTTCACGGAATTTTGGCTCAGGCTCTATGCCTCAGAGCTTTGGGTTGAGGCTAGGGTTTAGGGTTTGGGGTTGAGGGCTTGGGGTTTAGGGGTTCAGATGCTTACGATTTGAGGCTTGAGTGACTCGTGCTTTATTCACCATAGATGCTACCCAAACCCACCAAAACATATCCCCTTTTAAGGACTTACATAGCAAGGAACCCGAAAAAGGTAGGTTCGTCAGGTTCAAGTAAAGTCTGAACACAGGGGTTCTCCTTTTGTGTGATCTGTCAAGAAAACGGCGACCCCTGCGCTTCTCTACGACCCTGCAAAGCCGGCAAACCTCGTAAAACCCTTGGAAACCCTGCAACATCATAGAACCTTCTAGGAACACCTCTTAGACCCTTTATTATCATCAACGCAACAGCATAAAGACCGCGTGAAACCATGTAAAAGCAAAAGACCAAGACCCCAACAGGCCCTATCAAACCCCACAAAATTCTACTTTTTCGCAAGCAACAAAGTGGTTGGTGAAGCTCTGCCAGGCCTCGCGAACCTGCTCGTGGCTATGGAGGCGCTGATCCAGGGGCGCAAACACCTCTTGCTTAGGGTTTAGGGTTTAGGGTTTAGAAGGGTGTCATGGGCTGTATGTGGAATTCGTTTAAGCTGCATGATGTCTCAGTTTGCTTGTATCTTCTTTTGGGTGCCTTCATGTGGTTTTGCTCCCGGCTTTGTAGGCGGTTCTTAAATTCAAGGTGGATTCGGATCTTTCGGGTTCGGTTTAGGCTAACAGAACTTCTAAAGGTTTTTATAGGTGCAAAGACTGCGGAGGGCTTTGCTGGGGTCGAATGTGGGGTTTGTAGGAACCCTAAACCCTCAAAGTGGGGTTTCGTAGGAACCAAACCCTAAATGTGGGGTGTTGTAGGAACCCTAAACCCTAAACCCTGGAAAAGAGCGCTAAAGCCTGAACAGCCATGCGGCGCACCTCGGACGACAGCCTGCAAAGGCAACGCTCGCGGGCCTCTCTTGGCCAACCATTCCGCCCGAGACCGTAAACCATAAAGAACCTACCACTTTAGGGTTGAGGATTTATAGAGCTTATAAAAGGAAGTCATACCAAGATCCTAAAGGCCAACACTCTTGAACTCCGCACCCCTAAAGGCTGAAGCAGTGCTCCGGGGCCCTGTATTACAGGGTTGAAACAGGGTTCGACGGAGAGTAGGGAAGAGAAAAATGGTGCTTGGCGAATCTTGGGGGGGTGTCGGAGGCTGGCCCCCTCGGGGCGTCTTGAAAGACTCTAATATTACAAGGGTCTCTTTAAAGGATTTAGCCGGGTTCCATAAGTGGGGAACCTTCAAAGGGTTCTCTACGAGATACTTTAAGGGTTACTATAATAAGGGTTTAGTATAGGTAGTTTAGAATAAACAAACCTAAGAAATACTATTCCAAATTGTTCAGGCTTCTCTACTCTAAGCCCTCATCACGAGCTCAAACAATCAATAGACCCTAAGGCGCCTAGAAGATTTGCTGCTGTCCGCCCCCCCCCCCCCTCCCCCCCAATCTCCTCCCCCCCCTCCCGGTTTGCAGACCCGATGCAGTATTCTGGTGTAATTTTGTTCCGGGTCCAAGAAGGCGCGGCAGGGCAACAGCGAAAAAAAAAGTCGCCGACTTTTGTTTTTGCTCCCCCACGCCGGATGCTCGCTCACCTCACTCTTTCACTCACTCACTTCACTCACTCACTCACCCTCACTCACACTCACTCACTGTCACTCACTCTCACTCACTGTCACTCACTCTCACTCACTCACCCACTCCCGGTGGCAGGCTTGCAAGCCAGGCGTGGGGACAACAAAAAAACACCTCCTTCCTAGAACCCAATCACCAAAACCCTAGACCCAAAAAGTCGGGACTGCTCACATAGATCCATGAACCTCAATACACCCGATTCAACCCTTTCAACCTCGTAAACCCTTAACCCCTAAAGCCTGTAACCCTGTAATGTAGGGGCCTGCAGGCTTTTTATAGCAAGCTTATGTCCGACTCAATTGTGCTAATCCTAGAGAACCTCCAAACCCACAATTTAGGAGAAAAATATGAAAAGTATAGGAATTCCAGGTTTGCAGGGAATAAGAAAAATGGGGGAAATAGGAAAATAGGAGAAACATAGACATAATTGAAGAAAAAAGGAAAATAGCAAAAATAGTAATAAAATAAGGGGATAAAGTAAGAATAACATAGGTGAAAAAAGATAAAACAAAAACATAGGAATAACATAGGAATATGTGAGAAAACACTAGGAAAATGTATTTAAAAAAACGCAGGCCGACAGGGTCGAAAGGAGTGCAGGAAGAGCGGGCCGGGGTTCCTATTCTTCTCTTATTTTTCTCCAATTTATCTCTATTTCCCAAAACTCAGGATTCCCATTTTTCTCCTATGTTTATCCTTTTTTGGGCCATTTGCGATCTAGCACAAGAGTCGGACATGATAGTAAGGAGCCCTTGCAAATAATGAATCCTCTACATCCGAAACCCCTACATTTCTGCATAAATCCTTAAACCCCACGCCCCAAGCCCTATGAACCCCGTATAAAATCCTGTGTTAACCCGAATTTAAGGCCCTAGATCTATGAACACCCCCCCCCCTTTTAAACCACTACAAAAACCGAACAGATGCACCCCAAACCCTAAACCCTAAACCCTAAACCCCTGAACCCAAAACTCCCAAACCCCTAAATCCCTAAACCCTAAACTCCCAAACCCCTAAACCCTAAACCCCTAAACCCCTAAACCCCCCTAAACCCTAAACCCCAAAACCCTAAGATCCAAGAACCCCCCCCAACTCGACTACCTGCCTGGCTGATGGCCTTTTCCGCCTCGCGGAGATCCGCAGCGATCTGCCGCAGAAACGGAGCAAAGGTGATGACTTGGGGTTTAAGGGGTTTAAGGGGTTCAGGGTTTAGGGTTTAAGGGGGTTTGGAGTTAGGGGTTTAAGGGGGGCTTGGGAATTTAAAAAATTAGCGTTTGGGTTCTTTCTTGGGTGGTAGGGCTTATTGCAAGACTCTAGGTTTCAGGGTACACCCTTATCTTCGGATTAAAGTGCGTACCTACGACGACAACAAAAACTCCGTAACCCTCCTTCTTCTTCCTCCTCACCATCCCTCCTTCCACCCGCTATCGCTATCGCTCTCCTACTACCGAGTCAACTTTTGCACAACCCTAGCACCCCTTAAACCCCTAACTCTAAACCCCCCTTAAACCCCCCTTAAACCCCTAACTCTAAACCCCCCTTAACACCCCCCTTAAACCCCCAACTCTAAACCCCCCTTAACACCCCTTAAACCCCTAACTCTGAACCCCCCTTAACACCCCTTAAACCCCTAACTTTATAAACCCCCCTTCACAGCCCTTAAACCCCCAAATGATCACCTTTGCTTCCCTGCTTCCACCACTTCTCTGCAGGCACCCTAAACCCCAAACCCTAAACCCGGCCTCCAGCCCAGGCTCGGAGTCGTCCCCCAACTCGCAGTCACTGAGGATCCTCACATGAGGCCGGAGGTTTCAGGTGGGGGTTTAGGGGGGTTTAGGGGGGGGTTTTGGGTCTATTGGGTCTTTGGGGTTTTTGGGTCTTTGGGTTTAGGGTTTGGTGGCTTTGGAGTTATTTTTGCTTCGACTGTAGCTCAAGAGCGGCTGAGGGGTTTTGAAGCACGCAGTCGTAAAGAGCCGGTTCCGGGCTCGTGGATGATGATAGCGAGAAGAAGCACGAGGACAAGGGGCTCGATGGTGATGGTGACGGTGATGGTGAAGATGGTGCAAATGATTCTAATGATGCTGATGATTCTGATGGTGATGGCACTGGTGATGGTGATGGAGCTTTCAGTTTCGTGGTGAACATGTTTGTCATAAGGAGGATGAGGGCGAGGACGAGGATGAGGATCGTGATGATGATGATGAGGATGGCGAGGGTGATGATGAGGATGATGACCATGACGATGATGACGATGATGGCGATGATGGCGTTGATGATGAAGATGACGGTGACGACAGTGATCATGACGATGTTCATTGTGATAGTGATGGTAATGGTAGTTGTCATGTGGTGATGATGATACTTGCAAGAATCGTCAGAACCAAAGCCATATTCATGTCAGGCCCAGACCACAAAACCCTGTACAATAAAGCCATAAGCGAAGCCAAAGCAATTAAGGTTCAATTTTGTAGGTTAAGTAGTTTCGTAAGAAAAACAAGAAGCATATCTCTACACACGTACATATATATAAATATCTACACATATATGTCGTAAATGCACATACTAGCTCTTGTTGTAACTGACTTCAAGCAAGACCCTGGGCAAAGCCAGGGGGCCGAAGCGGGGGAGCCATGCGGCCGACGGGAAGGAGGCTCCAGATCTCCACGGCCTGGTTCAAAGGGCTTTCGGGTTCAGTTTTCGGGTTCAGGGTTTAGGGGTTCAGGGTTTAAGGGTTCAGGCCTTAGGGTTTATGTTTCAGGGTTCGGGGTTTTACCTCCTGGTGGGGTCTTCATAGGGCATAGGGTGCTGGTAGGGTTTCATTCGGGTGCAAGGGCTCAGCTAGCCCTAGTTCAGGATTGGCGAGGTAAGAGTAGGGCTTGCGGGTTGACATGCTTATGGGCTTATGGTGTACAGGCTTCGGGTTAAGGGTTTAGGGTAGAGGGTTGAGAGTTTGGGGGTGGAGTCCGGTGCACCTGCAAGCTTTGTTTTCTGCAAGGCTAATCCCCATAAGCTAAAGTGTCCTCAAACTGTGCCCTCTCATCGCCAGGGATGCCACGTGCTGCTCCACCTGCACAGGTTCTCAAAATTTTCACGGGGTTTGCACGGATGTCCTGAGTGGCGGCTCTTTATCAGAAGTCACCGGGGTGTGCAAGGTCTCTTTGTGGGCTAAGAAATGAAAGTTTTCAAAATGTACTGCAAGATGTGGGGTAGTGCCCTCAGTACATACTCGTATCCCCAAAATGAAACCCAATTCTACACTCACCCGTTTTCGTCTGGAGACCAAAAGACACCCACCTGGCTCGAATGCAAACTCTTCGTCATGCCAAACACACATCCAGCAGGGTATCGCGATTTCGGGCTTCTTCGCCATCCGGCTTTCTGCTGGGCACACCTAGTTTCTACATCCGACAATGGCGATTTCGGGTTTTTCGCCATTGCCAAAAAAAAAGTCAGGCACTGTTGCTGGGCACGAGTAGCTGTTGATCCGGCAATGGCGATTTCGGGCTTTTTTTCGCCATCCTGTTTGGAGCCTAGGGTGTTGGGGCCTCAGAGTTGAAAGGGCCTTGGGTCAAAAAACAGGCTTTCCGAATGTTCGGGGAATCTTGGGCGGGTGAAATTTCCAACCCCCCCCAAAAAAAAAATTCGCGTTGGACCTGGCAGCGGACGCAGCTCTCTGAACCCAAAGCTTCCCAGACCCCAATTAAGGCTTAGGGGTTAGGGTTCAGGTTTAGGGGTTTAGGGGTTTAGGGGTTTAGTGGTTTAGGGGTTAGGGTTCAGGTTTAGGGTCTAGGGGTCCAGGGGTCTAGGGATTAAGGTCTAGGCTTTAGGTGTTAGGGGCCTCAAACTCTGCAAAGTTGCTGAAAGGTGCAGGAATGAGGGTTTGGGGTCGGGTTTAGGTTGGGATTTAAGGAGTAGGTTTTAGAGCAAAACCCTGGAAGAAACCACGCACAAGTCAGACTTTTTTTTTGACAGCGCAGCCTTCCGAGCACACTTGTCATCTTTGTACATCTTGCACTAGACACCACATGCACGTCGCTGAGACTGCATGGTCAGCACTGAAACCCTAAACCCAAAATCCTAAACCCTATATCAGCACAACTTGGCATTTGTGTTGGAGCATGTCATCCACGTTTTGCTCAGACTCCTGCAGGTGGAAGTTGACTTGAAGTAGCCGAGGACACCGCTTCCACCCTCGCATCTGCAGCAGGACTGGACACCCTCACCTGGGTTTTTCTCTAAAGTAGGGTCCCTTTTGGGGTCCCTTTTAGGGTCCCTTTTTGTAAGGGTGCCGTACTATGTTGGGGACCAAAAACGGGAACGGTCCCCTTTTTTGGGTCCTTTTTTACTAAGGGTGCCGTACGATGTTGGGGACCTACAGAGGGAACTGCCCACCTGTCTGGAGGTCGTCTCCTAGGGCTGTCTTCTCGTGTTCCTGCCGCACGGCCTCGCCAAACACAAGAAGCACGTAGAGCCTTGGATTCGTCTGAGGCTGTGGGGTTTAGGGTCTAGGGGTTCAGGTTTCGGGTTTAGGTTTTAGGGTTGTGTTTTTTCGGTGGAACTACAACAAAGTTCCCAACAACACGCCAAGTCGCACGGCAGTAAGAAGTGCATGCCTCGCCATTGCATCTGGATTTCGCAGGTTTACGTCAGACTTCCAGGCTCTTGGCAGCGTGTGCTTGAGCAATGCATTCTGCATGTTGGAGAAGCAAGCGGCAATCCCTTCAAGGCAAAACCTAAACCTGAAACACCCAACCCGAAACCCTTCATGGCAAAACCTAGGCCTGCCGAGGGGTTTGGATTAATTAATGGCCTCATCTCAGACATCTACGATGAAGTGCCCCTAGGATTTGCACCAAAAATCGTAGGATTGGCACCAAAAGTCGCGAGGTCTGAAATCATCGAGAAATAGGCATAAACCCTTGAGCTAACAGCGTAACACACCCTACTAAAGATTATTCTAACTAGCACAAAGCCCGCAACCCGACAACCCTATTGAACCGATACAAAACAAGACAACATCTTGCACAACAACCCGAAAAACAAATTATCATAAACCCCCTGCAGAACCCTTGCGACCCCCTTCATGGTACCCTTATACTTATAGGACCTGACAAACCCAAGCAAGCCCTCCCAAGAGATGCACGAAGTGCCCAGCCTTCGCTCTTGTCTTGGCACCCATGGCTGCTTGAGAGCCCCCCGAGGGAGTTTGCTGGGGCTGGACCCTAAATTTAGGGTTTAGGGTTTAGGGCTCGACCCTAGAGGATAGATCAGCACGCTTAATATAGCGCGGGGCCTTTTTGTTGAAAGGTACAATATCTCACTCTGCCGAACGCGGTCCAGCTTCGATTAGAGGGCTTCGGGCTAGGAGTAACCCTAAACCCTAAACCCTGAACCTTAAACCTAAACCCTCAACCTTAAACCCTAAACCCTAAGCCCTAGCCGCAAAAGGCGTTTATGAATGGTTCTTAAAGGCTTGGTCCGGGTCGAGGCTTTCGGGTTTAGGGTTTGGGGTTTAGGGTTTAGGGTTTAGGGACTTAGGGTTTAGGGTTTAGGGACTTAGGGACTTAGGGTTTAGGGACTTAGGGACTTAGGGTTTAGGGACTTAGGGACTTAGGGTTTAGGGACTTAGGGACTTAGGGACTTAGGGTTTAGGGTTCAGGGGTGATAGAGACTCCTTAAGATGTCTTGCAGGGCTTGCAGGGATTCTAGAGCCCAAGACCCCCAGAGTTAAGGAAGGGACATGAAATCGATTGGGGCTTCTGCATACGGTTCAAGTATGTTAACGGCACGTTGTTTGACTGAGGGCTATGGCGCTCTCAAGGTAGGGTATATATGGGCTTCAGGGTTTACGGCTACGGGTCTAGTCCTGTTAGGCTTTCGGGGCTAGGACAACAGTCTTCTAGGCTTTCGGTAAGCTAGGTCAGAATGGGGCTTGAGGGGTACATTTTGGTGTAATTGTATAGGGATGGGACAGTTCCAATTAGTTCCAACCTCTACTTTTTTCTATAAGTATTGGGGGGTTAAGGCTTCCTCTACCACAGACTTTGGTCTCAGGGTGTGAGGTGCAGCGCCTGCAGTTTGGGGGATGCGTGAGGCCTTTGGGCGCACGAGGACAGCAAGAGGGTTCGGGGGGGCTCAGGCTTGGGAGGGCTCGGGGTTTGAGATTTCGGGCTGTGCTTGCACACAGGACAGCAGATTCTTGCACTTGGGGCTCATCACTACGTTGGGGGCTGTGGAGCTGCGCCAGCTTTGGCGAGTGTCCTGTGGGCTTAAGAATTCGAAGATATGATGGACGCAGGTGTCGAGGTTCGGGTTTAGAGTTGGGATCGTGGCAGGAACAAGTCTTGCACTGTTTTGGGGGGGCATCTTCTTCTATGAGCTGGATTGCACAAGCGTTGTCTACCTGCAGGGTTAGGAGTCGTCGGCCCAAATATTAAGATTCGGGAACCTCGAAGCACTAGAGCACTGGAGCCTCTCAAATTTCCAACTCCCCAGGTGGTGCAGACGCCGCCTCGAGTGTAGCCATGGCTTGTGATCTCACCTTCCCATCGGCATCCGGGGGCTCAGGTTGCTTCCCTTACTCTAAGTTACACTAACTTACGATTCCTTTAAGGGTTCTATTAGAGTCAAGAAGCTTAACTTTTAAGGCACCATAATGGGGAAACCCTTTTTATTTTCTAGAGAACCCTATTACGGGCCCTATTATGGTAACAAATGTTAAAAGAAGATCCTCAAAAAGAGCACAGTAGACCGGTGTCGGACCCCTCGCCTTAAGTACGGTTGATGATATAAATCCTGCATTACCCATAGTAAGGAATATACCATAATTCCCGTAGTTTAGGGCCGTAAGGTAATGCAGGATTTATATCATCAACAGTAGTTCTTAAACTCCACATCACATCACGAAACCCTACAGCCGGGATCCTCAGGGTTGGCCATACAAGCCATCGATCCCTGTCTCATGGCTCAGGGTTTAAGGGTTTAAGGGTTTAGGGGTTTAGGGTTTAGGGGTTTAGGGGTTCAGGGTTTTTCTTTTTTTAAAGTGTAGTGGCCCCTTTCATCTGCAGGTTTAGGGGTTTAGGGTTTAGGGTATAGGGCTGATCCGAAAAGGATGTTTTTGGACTTTCGAAGGTTTCGGATCTCATAGCTAGCAACTACCCCTTCAACGCCCAAAAACCTCAGCCCCAATCCTTGAAATCCTAAGCCCTGAACTCTAACGTCCGAAGCCCTAAACCCTGGAACCCCCACAAGCCCACCACCTTTTAGGGTTTAGGGGTTTAGGGATTTAGGGTTTAGGGTTTAGGGGTTTAGGACTTAGGGTTTAGGGATTTGGGTTTAGGTATATCCTAAACCCCTTTCTAAAACCCGACATCCCGGGTTTAGGGTTTAGGCTGTAACCTCAAAAGCCGGCCCTTCTACGATGAGCCCCGATGAGGGTAATTGAACCTTCAGACCCAGAAGGTGCATATCTGCTACCACATGGAACTACATCCTCATTACGGCTTCGGGAACCTAACTCCATCATAGTAGTATACGTGGACCCTCTTCCAAATAGCCATAAACAAGTCCATAAACGCTTGTGTACAATAAGCAACAAATATGGAAGAAATGTAGATGACTATTCAGGCCTCCGCGTCATGCTAATGGCTAAACCCCTGAACCCTAAACCCCACACCCTGAGAAGCCCTCAGCTAGACCCTAAACCCTAAACCGTGAGGCCCTAAAGCCCTAAACCCTAAACCCTAAAGCCCTAAACCCTAAACCCTAAAGCCCTAACCTGAAGCCCTAAAGCCCTAAAGCCCTAAAAGCCCTAAAGCCCCAAACCCTAAACCCGAAACATTATAAGCTTGGGGCGTAGGGCCTAAGTAGGGCTTAGCTATGGGCTTGGTGATCTGGGATGGAGGCTGCAGGGTCTAGGTTTGGGGCTTTAGGGTTTAGGGTTTCCAAGTGAATTACTCTAGCTCTTGGTGGCTGCCACGAGCTTGAGGTTCGGAACTGCGACCGTAAGCTTCGCGGTGGTCTGCCAGAGGACTTCGCGGCCGATCCAAGAACTGCAGCACCCTGAAACCGAAGCCGAAACCCTCCCTAAACCCTGAAGACTAAACCCTAAACACGCTAAAGTCTAAACCGCCTCAACCTAAAACCGTACCCTTACTCTCAACCCTGAACCCTACCCCTGCCTGGCTCAAAAGCTCCTCCACTGCTAGGACCTTGTGGATGCGTCTCGTTCCGTGTTCGTATGGGTTTGAGGGCTTAAAACGGTTGTAGGGCTCTGGGCTTAGTTTAGGATACAAATGCCTGTTCTTCTGGGGTGACCTTTGCAAGAGAAGGTGCAGCAGTGGGAACAGCAGCAGTGCCAGATTATCTACTTCCGTTGTGTTGCTTTTGGTCGGTTGTCGATATGTCATGAGGAAGAGAAGAGGACGATCGTGGTGGCAATATTGATAACCCTTGTCAACTTGCTGATAGCAGTGGTCTCACTAAGCTGCGCAAATGTTATTCTACATGGTTTTCGGCCAGGCATCGTCACCACACCAGCGCGAATATCACTAATCGCGCCACCACCACCCCCACCTCCGCCACCACGGCCGCCAGCGACACCAGACCACGGCAAGGACAAGACTATCGCCATCATACTCACTTATCATCCCCAGTATCACCACCATCATGATCAGCAGAATTCCCCCCACCATTCTTTTTCGCCCAGGCCGTCCTTGTCAGCTCTATCTGCATCCTCATCCTCTGCCTCACTGTCGTAGCCTTATAGAAAAAACATTCAGCTCAGGAGCCTAGCTTACAGACAAAACATTCCAAAGCCTAAAACTCGAAAATCACGAGGTAGGCACGTGGATCTGGAACAGATTCCGCTGTGCCGGATCGGGAATCTCGACCTTCGGAAGCTTGGACGGTTTAGGGTTTTGGGTTTGGTGGTGTTCAGGGGAGTTGTTTTCGAGCTTGGGGTGCTGGGGGCTTGCTGTATTGATCTTTATATAGGCTTTTCACAGGCTGTTCATAGGTTCCTGTGGCTTCCGACATGGTCTTTTGCAGCATTTAACGTACAATTATGGGCTAGAGGTCCGTGCATTGGAGACCCTCCTCCCCCATGCGGGAAAGCCTCAGGGTCTTTCTGAAGGCTCCTTCTGCGAAGTCTTCTACGGGGGTTTTCCGGCCCTAAACCCTAAACCCTAAACCCTAAGCCCTAAACCCTAAACCCTAAGCCCTAAACCCTAAGCCCTAAACCCTAAACCCTAAACCGAGGTCTACGGGTCTTAGGGCAAAAGCGCTTCACTCCTCCGGCCTACTTCAGAAGCCTCCAACTCTGCGTACGACAGCCCCTTGAAGCCTACATTCCCAAGCCCTGACTGCCTAAAGCCCAAACCCTGAATCCCTCAAGACCCAAGCCCTGAATCCCTAAAGCCTTGATCTGAAACCCTAAAGCCCAAGCCCTGAATCCCTAAAGCCTTGATCTGAAAACCTAAAGCCCAAGCCCCGAATCCCTAAAGCCTTGATCTGAAACCCTAAAGCCCAAGCCCTGAATCCCTAAAGCCTTGATCTGAAACCCTACAGCCCAAGCCCTGAATCCCTGATCTGAAACCCTACAGCCCTGATCTGAAACCCATGATTATGAATTTAGTATCTCTTTGCATGGCCTCGACACCCAAGCGCTTCTCTGCCGACTGAAAAAGCTGCAAGACCTCGACAGTGTCGGGGATAAGCTGCGTTACAAAGGAGCTTAAAGCGACTGCTTAAAGCTTGTTTGTTGCATTCTGCTGCGATTCGGGGTTTAGGGGTTAAGCGGTTCAGGGATTTGAGGCCCAGCCCCAACCAAAAACTCTCAACCAGAAAGACAGAACAACACCCTAAACACCCCAACCCTAAACCCCTGAACACCGAAACCCCGTAAACCCTAAAAACCCCTAAACACCGAAACCCTGTAAACCCTAAAACCCCTAAACACCGAAACCCGTAAACCCCTAAACCAAAACCCCCAAACACCGAAACCCGTGAACCCCTAAACCCTAAATCCCCAAACACCAAAACCCCTAAACCCTAAATCTCAACCCCTAAACTCCTAAACTGAACGTGAGTCTGTTTCTTACTTCCCCAATAAGCCAGGAAAATAAAAGCTTAAACTTTCAAACTACTACTAGACTATAAGAGCCCAAAAACAGTTTAAAGGTTGGGTATCGCAGAACTTTGGTTTTCTGCTTCAGGGTTGAAGTCCGAGGAGGTTGGGTTGCTTCACCGGCACCCAGACGGCTTCAGGCTCCGAATATAGGGTTTCGGGGTTTAGGGGTTTAGGGACTCAGGGGTTTACGAGTTTAGGGGTTTAGGGTTTAGGGATTTAGGGAAGAGGGGGTTTAGGGTTTAGGGTTTAAGGGTTTAGGGGTTTAGGGTTTAGGGCCTAGGATTTCTTAATAACTAGAATCGGGTTTTGCGGCCCTGTATACTCTACTTATCATAAGGACCCCAACAAGCTAGTCTAGGTAATTATTTAAGCCCCTATATGAACTCCAGATTCAGAGCTTTGGGCTCCGCTGCCGGGGTGTCGGGTGTGGAGGAGTTTAGGGTTTGGAGGAGCTGAGGGTTTAGGGTTTAGGGTTTAGGAGTTTCGGGGTTCGGAGTCTCGGAGTCTCGGAGTTTAGGGCTTAGGGCTTAGGAGTTAGGGCTTAGGGCTTAGAGTTTAGGGCTTAGGGCCTTTGAGGCGCGCTGTGCACAGCTGCAAGCTTCCAGGTTTCTCCCAGGCGGCATGGGCACTGTCGGGTTTAAGGCCATAAGGCCTTAAGCCCCAAATCTCATCTCAAATCCGAAACCCTAAACCCTAAACCCTAAACCTTAAATCCCAAACCCCTAAACCTCTAAACCCTAAACCCCTAAACCCTAAACCCCAATATTGGGCCCCCCGGAGCTCCAACCCTAAAGTCACTTCAAACCACCCTTTGACCTTCTAACAGCCCTAGTCTCCTCTCTTGTGCAAACCTTCTAAACCCTAAACCCTAAAACCCTAAACCCCTAAACCCCTAAGCCCCTAACCCCCTAAACCCCTGAGTCCCTAAACCCCTAAAACCCTGAACCCCCAAACCCCTAAAATCCGATTTTCTTGCGCGTCTTCGTGGGGCTCCGTGCCGCTGCCGAAGACGCATCACGGGTCTTCCGGGCTACAATCTCCAGCTCGAGCAGGGCGTCCTCGGGGCTGCAGCATTTTAGAGTTCAGTCTCCGTTTAGAGGTTTGGGGTTTAGAGCTTTAGGGGTTTAGGGTTTAGGGGTTTAGGGTTTAGCCTCCTTGTTTTGTTTTGTTACTTTTTCTTGTGGTGGGGGGAGGGGACGGGTTAGGAATCTTTGTCGATTTCTGTTGGAAGATTTGGAGTTTATTGTTTACGGGTTAGGGTTCTTGGATTTCTAAAGTTTCGGCACGGTGCGATCGGGATTGCATATTCGCCTCTTTAGGGCTCTATAGGCCAAACAATTACCACAAGATACCACAAGGGACAAGCGCGGGTGTGTGCTACTGCGTCCTGGTTCAGAGTCCTAACTCGAATTCGTCACAATAGCAGCGAAGTGCAGGACATAAGATGCTGTCGCTCTTATTTTCACACAAGCCGAATTCCGGAAACCCCGACAGAACCCTGACAAACCCTATGAAAATCATATGAAACACCCTTGGTAGACACTATTGCGTTGCAAGGGCCCTTCACTAGTGCTCCCTTGCGTTGCAAGGGCCCTTCACTAGTGCTCTAAGACCTACTTGTCACGAGATGGGGAGATTGACCAAGCTTGAACTGGGTTAAAGGGTTAGTGCTTATTGTGGGTTTAGTTTTAGGCGCGGGGGGAGCTTAAAGTTTAGGGTTTAGGTCCTCAAGGATGAGTGCCACTTATTCTGTTGTCCGGGGATGTGCCTTACAATCATGCGAGCTGAGTCCTAAAGCCTAAATTGGGCCTAAATCCTGAGCCCTAGTACGAAAATGTATGTTTGCATGTGTATATATATACACACATATGATATTATATATATATATAAGTGAACTCTAGGTCATACTTCCCAAGTGCCCAAGCACCATCACGAAAGCCATCTTCGAAACCAGAAACCGGAGAAAGCAAGCCCGTCTTTCCCCACGAGTCCTTCAGAGCCAGGCGAGAAAGTTTGACAATGGGGGCCGCAGCACCGTTCCGATCGCCTCGGGTTTGCAGTCGGAGATGATGCAAGATGCACAATGCACTGGCACCCAACCTAGCACCACACACTCCATAGCTTAAAGCTTCGCGCTTGCCTGCTTCAGCGGCGTCGGCAGGCATCGTAGAGGCACGACCCAGAAACGAAAGTCTGGCTTGAAGTAGTTGAAGGTCAGAGGTTGTCGAGCGGAGTCTGCTAGCTAGGTGACGTGGGTTGAGTGCAGTGGCAACTCCGGACGTTGCGTGTACTACAGCACTCTGCGCCCTGAGCCGTATCAAGACACTAAACATCGCTATCAACGAGACAAAGTCGTGAGCACGAACAGAAGAAGCAACAGCTCTTGAGATGATGAAGAAGAACTTCACGCAAAGCCCTTGGCCTCCAATGTTGCGAAACTAGATGACTCGGGGCAAAATACTTCGCTGACTAAGAATAGTCCTTGGATGGTATACAACAGACTGTAGTTAAACATCTAGACCATACTAAGAGACCTTGCATAGTTTAAGGAAAATTACAGAATATTCTTGACTTGTAAGTTGGAGTCTCTGAGCACATGGCATGTGGAGGCTGCATAGCGTGTAGAAGCTGGGAATGCACGACCGAAAGGGTGGTAACTTCAAGACATACCGTGTTGCATTGCTGTGCCGCTAAACCCTAAACCCAAACCTCCCAAACCTCCGAAACTCCTAAACTCCTAAACCCTAAATCCTCAACCCTAACCCGTCTTTTGCAAGATTTTGCTCCGCCGTGGGCTGAAGCACGACGACTCTTTGCAGGAGGTGCAGGCGCTGCCGACCAGTTGGGCGCAGGGGAAAGAACGTGACTCAGGTGGACGAGCCACGGTTTAGGGTTTAGGGCTTGGGGTAGACGAAATTAGGGGTTCAGGGGAGTAGAGGTTTAGGGCTTAGGGGTTTGAGGGTTTAGGGGTTTAGGGTCTTGTCCATCCCAACTGTAACCTGGGAAATCAAAGCGAACTGCCTCACGAGAGCCACCTGCTGGTTTGCATCAAAGCTGGCGAGCACTGAAATCCTCCAGTATCACATCACTGCTATCATCGCCATTACTGTGCGCGCTCGTTTCGGCTCTTCACG
>CAJNJA010008447.1:0-15439 GCA_905231915.1 Symbiodinium necroappetens
GGTATAGGGTTTAGGATCTAGGGTTTAGGGCTCGGGGTTCCGGGTATAGGGGTTTGGAGTTTAGGGTTCAGGGGGCCATGCAGGGGATCTGCTACGGTTCTGTTATTTTTTTGTTGTAGGACTTTTCGAGGCTTTCAAGAGGGATTCTAACACACTACTGTTGATGGTGTAAATCCTGCATTTTCCTTAAGGAGGGCTTGGGTTGTTTGCGGTTTCGGTTGTAGGGCGGCTTGATGTCTTGTGTGGGTGCCAAATGCCAGGCTCTGGACACGGACCTCGTCAGAGGCTGGCGGTCCGGACGAAGGTTTGTTTTGGGCTGGTAACCTGTGCAGGGAGTACGGATGGCATGGGCCTGACCAACACCCGCCAATCTGCACAGGTAGTTCCGTTTCGGGTTACTCAGGTTTATGAGTTAGGACCGTATTTTGCCCAAGAATTACAGGTAGTCATTAGCAAGTAACTATGCTGGACTATGGACATTTCTGGACGACTTCAGCGAGCAAGGGGAGAGTGTGGAGGTTTGATTTCCTTGTTTAATACCGGGTTCTTGTTAAGGAATCTAGTCTGAAATACCATGATGAGGAATCCAAATTCTTTGCTATGGAACCCACTTAGGGTAACTTAGTTCAAATTCCTTAAAACGAACTAACAGGGGCCCAGACGACTAGCGAAAAGAACACCGAGGTTTCCTTATGACGGGTTGGGACTGAGCCTGAATCATCATTGTATTCTGATTGCAAACCTACTATCGGTACAGTGTACTTTTTGCTTCCTATCCCACACCCCTATAAACCCTAAAGCTTGAATCCCCAACAGCCCTAAACCCTAAACCCTAGACCGCTTGAGTTTGTGAAGATTGAGGCCAGCATTTTTCAATTCCTCAAGCCACGCAGTGCTCGATCCGAAAGCCCAGGGCCATGAGTGGGTGCTGCCTTTCGGGTTTAGGGCCTCGGGGAATAAGGCTTTAGGGTTGAGAGCCTTGGGGCCTCTAGGCTTTGGGGTTTTAGGGTTTAGGGTTTAGGGTTTGGGGTTTAGGGTTTTAGGGTTTAGGGGTCTTAGGTTTAGGGTTTAGGGGTTTCAGGGTTTCAGGGGTTTGGGGTTTGGGGTTTAGGGTTTAGGGTTTAGGGTTTGGGGTTTAGGGCATCTGCCGCAGGCCTCGTGGTCCAATGCGTGCAGGTGCTCGTCGGCTTCGAAGAAGATATCGAGCCAGTGGCCCTGGCACGATTTGACCGTTTCGAGCCTCCAGACCCTGCCTCCCACAACTGTACCATAATCGATTTGTTTTTGAATTAAGGTTTTTAGGGTTTAGGGTTTAGGCTTCTTGTTTTTGGCAGGCCTTCAGCGTTTTGTTTGGGAGGTGGAGGCCCAAAGCCGTTGAATCTTTGCGTTCTGCTGATGCGGATCCTTTAAACCCTATGCCCTAAGCCCAAAGGCCCCTAAGCCCTCAGCCTAAGCACCATGATGTTGCCCTACGACGGGTTGGGCAAAGCTCATGTTTCAAAGCTTGCGCATCCCCTTGATGGACGACATCTCGCCCCAAAGCCCTCTGACCACAGACTTACAGTTCTATCTATCCGCATCGATGGTCTATATCTAGATCTGTACCTGAACCTTTACCTATATCCATGTCTCCCTCCCTCTCTGTTTTTGCATGTATCTCCCTCTCTATCTCTCTCCATCTCTCTCTCTCTCTCTCTCTCTCTCTCTCTCTATTCTCAGTCACATACACATACACACACACACACATCTCTCTCTCTCTCTATATATTTGTGTGTGTAAAGATACGTATGCATGTATGCATGTATGTGCGTATGTATGCATGTGCATATGTGTATGTGTGTGTGTGTATGTGAATGTGTATGTGTATATATATATATAGAGATGTGCGTGTGTGTGTGTGGATGGGTGTGGGCATGTGTGACCTCATGTGGCATGTCATCCGACGTGTGCCTAAGCGCTGCTGCTCGAGTCCGGTCCCATGGGTCATACGCGGCAACCGAATCTGAAACAGCCGCCATGTGCATCGCTTCAGCCGTGAGCAGAACCGGCATTGACAACAGGAGAATTCCGGATTCCTACTAGCCTGCCGGATGTTAGCCGCTGAGCCCTCGCAAAAAAAGAGGGAGAAAGAACCCACCCCAGCTCCTTCGTCTTGGCCAAGGCTTCGCGGCCGCAGAGAAACAGCGCCGCAACCAACGCGCCTCCGCTGGAGCCTGGGAGCATTCCGGGCCTTGAACAGCCCCTTGGGGGGCTTTTCCGGCTCGGAGAGCTTCCGGGCTATGGGGAATATACGACTCGGGCAAAAGGGCGAAGTTCCGTTTTTTCGCCCTGGCCGGAGCTGGCCATGCCACGCTATGCAAGGGTCCACAGGGTTTTAGGGTTTTAGGGTTTTAGGGTTTATAGGGTTTAGGGTTTAGGGTTTAGGGTTTAGGGTTGGTTGTCACGATCGCATCCACTGCCCTCTCACCAACGCAAGCTGTGCTCTCTCTGCTGTGGTCTTTTGCCCGCCTTTTTTGCAGGAACCACCACCCCCAAACGGGCATGCAAAGTTGCACCTGCATAGTATGTACATAATGCTTATTGCTGCTCATGATGTGTACGTCCTAGGTATGTATGCATTTGTAGACAGGCCTTCCGTACAGTATCTTATCGTACCATATGTACCTGTCTGCCCATCAGTTTGTAGACGTTGATTTAGTTTGCGTGCATGTCTAGAAACGGCCTTGGTGCAAAGACAACCGCTTGATGTAGGGCTTGTTGTACTACCCATAGGCTCCAAAGTAGTTCGTTTTGGGGTTACCTTATAGGATCCTGAACAACAAAAACCCACAGAAAGGAACTGCTTTGGAGCCTATGGGTAGTCACTTAATTCAAGTTACCACAATAATGAAACCATATTAGTTACTATAGATCCCTATTATGGTAACTTAGAACATAATCCCTCAACAAGAACCCAGTAGTCACTCGTCTCCAGAGACACCTAACTGCCCGGGATCCCGCACCGTGCACGGCCGCGACATCGCCTTTAAAGCGCTGGCAGGCAAGAAGTGCCTCGGCCACGCCGGCCTGGAAAAAACTCAAGTAGGGTTTAGGGTTTAGAGGGTTTAGAGGGTTTAGAGGGTTTAGAGTTTAGGGTTTAGGGTTTAGGGCAAAGAGTGTCGATGGAAAGAGTCACACAAAAAAGCAGGGGTGGGTCCCGAGCGATGCTCAGAGGTAATGCGCCACATGTTGCAGGTTACGGGCTTGCATCCAGCATGAGCCCCCTTTCAAACCTAGCCTTCCTAAGCCTGTGCACCCAAACCCGGTCCGCCAAACTCAGAGGGCACAGAAGAAAACCGCCCCTTCTTCGGCCCTGGACCCTGGGAAACGCCCCCCGGCCCCCAGCACTCCTTCCCTTTGGTTAGTATGGAATGGAGGAATGGGAACTATTATAAGTACCATTACTACCATTCTTCCATTCCCTACTAACCAAAGGTAGGACTCAGGAGGCCTGATACACGAAGAGAAGGGCCGAGGAGGAGAAGCTCAGCGCCAGAGGCTGCGAACCAGGCCGGAGTCGGCTTGTCATGGCAGCAAGTAGCTAATTATAGGTTTAGGGTTTTAGGGTTTAGGGTTTAGGGTTTCGGGTTTAGGGTTTAGGGGGCAGAGGGGCTCCTTTGAAGGGGTTTAGGGTTTAGGGTTAGCAGCAGGGGTCTGACAATAAAAGCGTTCGAAGGGGGGTTGTGGGGTATTTGGTCGACACTACAGGAAAAAGCAATGAGAAACATGGTCGTCGATCCCAGAAAGAGACGGCGCCTGCCCTTGGTCCCTCTGTGCTCCGTAGACTTAAGTACTGATCGATCCAGGACACGACAGCCGGGTCAGGAGCAAACTTAGGGGCGAGGTCGGAAAGCAGGACACCATCTTCTGCAGCGTCGAGCGCCGGCACCCGCTCTTGCCGCAAGGGAATCAAGGGGCCAAGCGCAACAGTGCCAGGCCTGTGCACCTGAAGGTCTTTCCAATGACCTGCCTTCTGACGACGAAGAAGAAATTTGCCCTCAGCCTCAACCTCAGCAATCTCGGCGAGTGAAAGCGGAGGAATCACTGAAGCGAGCCGTCGCAGACATTTGGCAGAGCTCTTCAAGTGTTGCTGCACACGAACAGGTAGTCCGTAGTACTTGTGGCACGCCAAGCAGTAGGCAAAGGGAGAGAAGTGGCGGGCAGGGGCAACGATGTTATGGGATCGAGCAAGGTGTACTCCCAAGTGCTTCCTAAGCGCGAACGACGCCGCACAGACGTGACAGCTAAAAGGCCGCACCGGAGCCTCGTCCACAGCAGGCGGGGCCTGGGGGTGCAGGCGCCACTGGGCCACGTCCTGAAGAAAAACCTTGCCTGCCTTCCGAACCTGACGCTGCCACCAACTCGGATCCTCCAGAAACGAGTCCAAGAGCGACGGAACCGGATCGTGCGACGGTAGGACTTGGAGAACGCCTGGTACGAAGAGTCCAACCTGAGCAACATCGACGGCAAGCTGCCCCAACCAAGAACTGGCTGGCGAGACCCTCCAATGGTCATACAGGAGTTGCGCCAACATACAAGGACACTGCTGCGTCAACCGCCTAAGGAATGATGCGCGAGCATATGCAAGCGCCAGAGGCGGCGAAAAAGCCTGCGCCGCGTGGAGCACCTCGTAGGAATGCACCGCGCGATCAGCAGCTGTGCGGCGACAGGGTGACCTTTGCAAAGCAACGTATTGCTGGCACCAAATGCGCCTGTGATAAGCCGCAGTGAGGATCAAGGACGCACCTGAATGAACGTAACGCGAGAGCGCAAGGGAGCGCAAAAGCAAACGACGTGTAGCAAGCGGGATGCGTTGATTCCCAAACAGGCGCGTCTGAAGGGGACGCACTACCATGCTGGCCCGAGCATGGCGGTGGTGCAGGTCTGGAACCGGAGAGGACGTCGCAACGACAATGCCGCCTAGATGCTTGTAAGAAGGCACAAGCTGTAGACGATGCACCACGCCCAGCAGCTCATTGCGAACAGCGATATAGGGCAGTCCGTCCTCATCGAAGTCAACCCCTTCAGACAGACCAACAGATAGCCGCGCAGAAACGATGGCAGCGGTCTTCTCCCTAGCAAAACTGACCGTCATCCCCATGGCAGTCGCTCGAGCAGTGAGAAGCTCAACACCCCCCCGGACCCTTACAACAAGATCGGCAGGGCTCTCACCATCTTGAGGCTGAAGGAAGTCATCGGCCCACGCCGGACAACCAAGCGAGGTGTGCTCCTCAACCGAAGCCCAAGGGTGGCGGTGGGCAACCTGTGGAAAGCTGGGACGAAGGCCCTTGGCATCAAGGACCTTGTCGACATGTTTGAGCAGAGCGGCGAGGGTCAGTGCAAAGATAGCATCCGCGGCGGGATCTCCAGGGCGCGTGCCTCGACGCGTAAGCGTCAAGACCGCGCCAGCGCTCATCTTGAACCAGGTTCCCCTGAAGAGGTCATTGATGGATGCCACCAAGTGAGGAGAAGCATGCAGCTGCGGAAGCAACGCCATGCAGCCAAGGTGCTGCTGCAATTCGCGCAAAGCGCCGGGCGGCAAATCCAACGAGTGGAGAAGCCGAAGGATTGCAGTGTCGTCTTGACAACCAGGAACAACAGCTTCCCTGATAACCTGGTAGTAGGCTGACTGCAAATCGTAAAAGATCAGGGCCCACGGTCGGTGGCGGGCATCCTGAAGAAGCTGATAAGTGCGACCAGCAAGGGAGATGGTTTCAATTCCCTCACCTGGGAGAGTACCACATTGCAACGGCGGGCGAGTCTCTGCGAGCACTTCAGCAAGCTGTCTACGCAAAGTGCGGTGGAACAGTTTGCCTGGCACACTGGATACGAGGATAGAGCGAAAGTCTTTGCAGCAGAACATTGCTCCAGCACGCTTCGCCAGGCAGTACAGCTCCCCACCCCGGAAACAAAGAGGCTCCCTGAGCCCCAAGCTCGCTTTCAACATGATCGGGAGAAGCTGACGCGAGGTCGTGGGTACATGCACCTGCAACAGCTCGGAGGTGATGCTGTCCGGCCCTGCGGCTCGGCCACGGTTGAGGCCAAGCATCAAGGATTCAACTTCTCCACGCGTAGGAACAACCTGAAGATCAAAGACTGGCACTTCAGAAGGCTTGCGATAGGAGGACCAAGCCTCGAGATACTGATCCCCTGATACCTTGACACCGGCCTCCTGGCGAGCAAAGTGGCCTCGCCAAACCTCGAGCTTATCAGCAGCGCTAACAACCAGAGACCCCGACTCATCCTGCACCGCAGGCAGGGGCTGATAGACGCTGCGACGACCAGAGCGAGCGATCGGAAAAGCCTTGCGGACAGCCTTGAAGAGAGCTCCACCATCCCTGGCATCCTGAGCCTGAACGCCTTCAACCAAACCCGAGAGGTAGCGGGAGCGGTCCCCAGAGACAAACCGGCGCAGGTAAAAGCTCAGGTGCATCAATCGGAAGAGAGCTTCAGCCTCACTGAAGTCGAGCTCCAAAAACCACCGATGAACCGTATCCAGTTGCCGTGCCGAGAAGGAGTCCTCACGGAGCAAAAGGCACCACGCAGCAAAGCACACAAGGAGACGGCGACGGAACCGTTCCCGTCGCTCAGCCCGGAGGTAACGTCGGAGGCCCTGTCGGATCTTGACAAGACGAAGAGTATCCGCCGACGGTACGACTGCTTGGGCTGGGCAGAACGCTCCTCCACCAAGCAGGCACCAGCACCACGCCAGGCCTCAGCAAGCGCGTCGTAATGATCATCAACATCCACAGCCCAGTCCCAACAGGGAACTTGCGACAACACATCCTGAGCAAGCTGGCATGGAGTGGAGGGCTTGTCCGGTCGTACAGAACGGTGCTTACGACCAAGACACGGACTAGTGGCAGACGGAACCAGAGTACGACAGAAGGCACAGTGCAGTGCAGCTGGCCAGTGGTCATGTCGCTTTTGAAGAGCCTCAAAGGTATGAAGAACTCGGGAGCGCATCCGGAAGCCCGACCAGGCTAAAGGGACCACAACGAAGTCAAGGCGATGCAAAGTGCCAGCAGGAGAGGCCCAGGTGTGTCCCTCGCCTTCATGGTGGAGATCGAAAGTAGACGGCAGGTAGCCCCCTATTTGTCGAAGAAACTCCCGGAAAAGTTCCCCGGCTTTGTTTTCATGGTCAGCTTGGTGTTCACCAACAGAGTCCGTCGGCACACTTCCGACCCTGGAATTAGAATCCAGAAGCAAAAGGAAGTCAGAGCCGGAAGGCCTCTTTTGCACCTCAACAGCACGCTGCCGCCAAAAGGACTGCACTTCGGCAACAGTGGCAGTGGCGAGAGTGGGCGCGTGTCCGACGATGACCACGAGCCGCAAATAAGGGGCATCGACATCTACAGCGAGATGCCGTTCGGAGCGCCCAAAGACATTGCAGTGTCCAGGCTGAATGAAATGCTTGCGCTCCCCAACGCAAGCATAGGGAACTTTCTTGGACACCCAAAGAGCAACGCCCAGCGAGCCAATCTGACTAGCAGAGGACTGGAGAACAAGGTAGTCCAAGTCCGGTTGAACGCAGCTCTCAGGCAACCTTGTCTCTTGAAAGCCAACAAAGAGGGGCTGAAGCTGGGCAAACTGCTGCTTCATAACCTCTTTCCGACCAGTAATGCGGAACCCGATCTCAGCCTGAGAGACTTTCGGCTTGACGACATCCCGAAGCGTCAAAGCGTTGTAGGTGATGGCTGTGAAGGCTATCTGTGCAAGCTGAGGCTGTGCAATCTGTGGTTCACCAACATCCGGGGCACGGGTAGGGCGAGAGTCCAAGCGCTGAAGACGGAAAGCCTCACCCTCAAGCGAAAAGAGGGTGGGCAAATCCTTGGCTGGTCCCAAAGCAAGCCAGGCCCAATCCCGCAGTGGATGCCTCGCAAGGTGGGAGGGCCAAGTCGGAAGGAGCCGATCCCAATAGTTGCACGGCCTGCGCCTGGCCTGTTTAGCGAGCTCATCGGAGAGCTCATTTCCAATGTGTCCCGAATGACCGGGCACATAAGCATGCTGCAGGGAGACTCTGTCACTCGCAATGTGGCGCAAGCTGATGACAGTCGCGGAGAGCGAGCAACGACGAGGCATATCACCGTCGCCAGTCTCAACATTCTCAACGTCTTTGGGAGATCTCCACTGTCCAAAGGCACCGAGACCTGCAGAAAGAGAGTCAAAATGCAGGCATACTGGCACGCCATACGAGGGAGCATATTCACAAACCCACGCAAGCACCCAAGCGAGGGCGAGTTGTTCGCCAACGAGTGCAGAGTCCGCCCCTTCCCCCAAGAAATAGGGCGAGTCACTTGAGGCAGCAGTGTCGTGTGCAAAACCAATCAACAGGCAGCCAATAGCAGTGTCCGCCCAAACCCCAAATGCCCAGGAACAGGGGGCAAGGTCAGTGGCAGCGCCTCCAGCGGACCCATCGGTGTAGAGATGAAGTTGCCGAACCGCTGGGCAACCCTGACTATGCCAGAGTCGTATATTGACAAAGAGGGTCCTCTTACTCAGAGGAACCCGACTATCACGAAGAATGCCCCTCAGGTCATTATCGAGCCAATCCGCAGAAGAAGAGTCGGTCCAGCTGAGGAGATCACGGAGCTGCAAGCAGGACTGCTGAAATGGCGTGACAGCAAGGGTGGCCTCCAGACAAATGCGACGGGGCACGGCTGCGGCGACAACCGACACTGGGGGAGCACGTGTAGCGCCATGACCGCACGCTTGACCCACAGCAACAACCTGATCACCAATTGGCAGCGCTCTGCCGGCAAAATATTCTTCCAGGACCTCAAGTAGGGTGCAAGCCTCAAAGAAAGCAGTCCCTTTCTGATACTCCGGCGAAGATTCCAGAAGTGTGACAAAGGAAGTCACAGAGCCGACCGGTACAACATCATCCTGGACAGGAATCGAAAGGGAAGGGGCCCGGCAAGGGGTCGGAACCGGCCTGTGCATACCCCGATCAGCAGCAAGCTGAGGACGGAGGGAGCCAAAAGAGACATCACAAGAGACATCGTCTCCAGGACCGACAGTGGCAGCAGTAACCTCAGACAAAGACTGTGCATCAGAGCTCAAGGCACCAAGGCAGGAGAGGTGACTAGCAAGTTGCACCGATCCCGAAGGCTGAAACAAGCTGCAAAGCACAGTGCAACGGGCAAGCCAGGACAGCAGAGTCGGGGAACCTCTGCGTCCACCGCTATCTCGAGAGCCAATGACGGGTCGATGCACTCCGCGCCAAGGCGAGCTGTCAGAGGCAGCAAGAGGAACGTGAGCTGCAGCCAGACTTGAGGCTTCACCAAAGGAGGGAACAGCCGACACAGGGGTGGCGGTATCAGCGTCAGCAACCTGAACAGGGTCCGAGGGATCCGAAGCAGACAGGACAGCATCATCAGGCTCTAGCCGAACGAAAACGGCGACCAGGCACTGTCCTGCACGGACATTCATGATCACTCCTTCAGCAGTGTGAACAGGAGGGGCCCCAAGAATCTCGACGCCGAAGCCAGGTGGGGCAAACCGAGAGAGGAAGGCACGCCAGTGAGAGACGTCAAACCGACCTTCAATGCAAAGGCCCCAACGGAGGCCCTGGAGAAGAGGCCTACAGTCAACAAAGACCGGATAGCACTGCTGAGTGGGCCGTCCCGGCGGAACAGGGATGTCCCGAACCTGCTCAGTAAGAACCAGCACCTCTGCAATATCCTGACCGTGCCAACAAACGTCTTGAAGCGGCGCAAGCGGCCTCTGCAAAAAGGGATTGCTGCCATGGCAGAGACGGCGACAACCACAAACTCATGGACATCGGCATCGGGAGGCGCCCCGGCAAAAGGCATGCCGTCAGTAAGGAATAGCACGTGCAGGGCCCGCGACCCAGGAAAGCAAGGGAAAGCAGAAGCGTCAACTCCAAGCTCGGCCAAGACTGATGCCAGGGGCAGACGAGCGGGCGGTGCATCCCCAACACAAAATGTGATCAGAGCACCACTGAAGCACGCGGGGGCTGCCAGTACAAAAGCCTCCGAACATCGGGCAAAGCAACTGTGCATGGAGCCTTTGCACAGTCGAGGCGTCCGTCAATGGTGCGAGTGTCAAGGCAGACGACACATGGCGCTGGAGCGCCATCCGTCCAAGAAGGTAGTGCCAAGAAAGTGAGAAAGCCACTATCAGGTTGTGGGACAACCGGAACGACTAACCCAAACAGGCGCTGTCTGGCCGGGGTCCTGTGCACCGCAAGGAACGACAGGAGGGCATCAACGGTGGGGAGGCCAACACCATGCCAGACCACAACCTCCGGGGTATTGTCTGGGGTAAGAAGCAGGCAAGAAATCTCACTCCGTCCTGAGCCAAGGCCATGGGTGACTCTGAGATCATCGCTGGCAGCAGGAGTAGACTCGCCGTCCTGAGGGAAATCGGAGCCACTGAGAGTGGGATGGACAGGTGGGGCGACTGAACAGGGGACTCCACGGTTGTCACCACAATCGCCTGCAGTGCCCTGCTGCACCGTATTGTTAGGTAGGGCACCCTCACTGCTCCCCAGACCAGGGAGAACCGGAAATCCCTGAACCGCACAGCGGGGAAGAGGCCCTGACACCGCCACAGCATCAGTTCGACTCAGAGAAGGGACAGAGGTGAGCACGGCGGGACCCGTGGAAGGGCCATCTTGCTGTAACGACGTAGCACACATGTCGCCAATCTCGTTGCAGGATACCATGCAGCAGCCAAAAGGCGAAGCAACAGCATCGATCTCAGGAGGAGAACCAGGACTGTAATGGCGCATAGGAACAGGCGGCGGCCTTGTGGGGGATCGACTACGTGCAACCGAGCGACTCCCATCACCATCACTGGAGCCTCCGAGGCTGTCATCGTCGGAGGCAGGAGGCTCTGAGTCGGAAGAATCCCCGGAAGAGCCAGAAGCAGGATGACAAGGCATAAACTCAATGGTGAGTCTCTGCGCCTCCTCAATCCAAATCACATTTTCATCGTGAACCCGATCACGTCGACCTCCTGAAATAACAGTCGTGCAGTTCTCTGGACAATCCGTGCCAAAGCGGTCTTGCAAAGAGCGTATGGAGTACCACTCAGACTGGGTAACCTCCCACTGAAAACCCCGCAGCAGGGGGCGTAAATCAAAGACAATGACGCGCAGAGGCTGTAGCCGCTGAATAGGCCGGGGCACAATCTGAGTGGCAACTACAACAGCACTGCAAGTCCCGCCACGTAGTGCACTATCAGTCGGCCTGGGAAGAACTCCCCTCAAAGTAAGACGACGAGAATCGTAGCCGAGAGAGGCCGCAATGTCAACCCGAAGCTGCGCCCTGCGACTTTCGTCCAACGGGAACCGCGATGAACCATCATCCGAAAGAAGATAAAAAGCGGGCCCAGGTAGGCAAGGGACGTCAACAGTAGCATCCCAGCCGTCAGCGAGAAGCAACATCTCTTCAAGAGGGGGACCCGGATCCGAACGCCCTCCAGGAGGATGAAAAATCACAGCAACACCAGTCCAAAGGCCAACAACCTGCCCCGGCAGGAGGGGCCAAGGACTAATATGCACGTAGACCTCGACATCCCGAGCAGCAGCAAAGCCGGCAAGGGCGAGAAGCTCCTCTCTGGTAGCCCGCTCAGATGTGCACACGGCATACACAGAGCCGTCAAAGGCCCTGAGATCAAAGGCTGGTACAATCTGCTCGGACCACTCCGGTATGGCCACCAATACGGCATACTCTCGTGCGAGTTGCGGTTGAATTGGAGTAACCCAAGTAAACCGCTTGAAGCGATCATATTCCCTGACTCCTTCGATCTCGGACAAGGCTTCCTCGACAGTGGCAGGCACAGGAAGGTCAATAACAACCACGTCATGTCCATAGTCTGGCGTAAGCAAGACAAATATTCCATGGATAGTTGCAGGGGACGTCTCCTCATCCTGATCACCAAAGGCATCATCCCGAAGGAGTTCGGGGGGGGGCTGCATCTCCAGCATTACCGTGGCCAAAGGGTAGGAAGAGCAGTCTCAAATGCTCATCATGCGTCATGTGCACTGCCCCAGCAGTTTGCACAGTGAGATCAGGAGGGTCGGCGATTTTACAGCCAACAGGCCCATCCCTTGCATCCAGGCCAAGTGCGACCTGAAGAACGCCCTGCCAGTCAGCATTGTACACAGCATCAGGAGGCACCTGAGGCACAAACGTGTACGAGAAAAAACAATCTCGTATATTCGCAGCAACCAAGCCACAAACAAGAGAGTCCTCGAAGGCAAACGCATGGGCAGCAGAACCACTGTTGGCCTTCAAGGTCATGGGCGCACCAATCCTTCGAAAGGAACCGCCGCCGAGGAGCTGCTTGAGGCAGTGACTGGATCCGTCCAACCCTGCACGCGGAGAACGACTCCTGTCACTGGACCTGACATAGCCATGACCTGGAGCAGAGCCATCAGCAACAGGAGGCCGGGTAGTATCAACAGACGGGCCAGGATCCCCAGAAGTACTAGGGCCAGCACTCCCAGAATCCGCAGACAAGCCTGAAGAAGCAGCAGCAAGGGTTCGCGACTGTAGCGGAATGGCCTGAAAGACCAACGTAGCAACACCCGGCACATAAACCTCATCCCTGTGTACCACACCTCCAAGAATGCGCAGCCCTGTGTTTACTGGCAGCCGAACACCAAAGAGGGCAAGCAAGGTGGGTATGTGCAAGGTGCGAGAGTGACTGAAGTGATATTGGAGCTTCAGTCCAATGGGCCGAAAGTCGAGAAAGGTGAACACATCCAGCCGGCCTTCAATGAGTGAGTCGCTGCCATCCCGGGGCGGCAGTCGTACAGCTGCATAGACAGCGCGGCAGGACTCACCAAGCAGGTCCACATTAGAAAGACCTGGTGCCTCACACGTGGTGATGTCGGAAGGATCCACATCCAAAACCATAGCAATGGCTTGTACCGGAGACCTGTGGCGATGGTAACACTGGAGAAGAGGCCAACGCTCATGATCACACAACAAGCACGCCCCAGAGGACGGGGACCGGTCCGGAGTCTGGTCGACCCGTCCCCATTCCCCGCCAGGCTCGAAGAGAGCAGCGGCATCGATACGGCAAGGCCCCTCAAAACCACGGCGACAGATAGTGAGAACATCACCATCTTCGACCCGGAGGATAGAGCCTTCCTCGAATGGCTCCGGATTGATTCCCACATAGATCGAGAAATCCTCAATGTCGCAGCGTGTCTGAGGGCGAAAGAAGCGAACCAAGTCTGCAAACGCAACTTCATGTGGAAGGTACGTAGCAAAGTAATGCCCGCCAACAGTGGAAACATCAAGGACTGCAGCAACTTGTCGACGAGGAAACATATCCCGGCTCACACTGGGATAGACCAAGAGCATGGCATAGTGAGTGTGCCTCTGAGGTCGCAGCGGAACCACCGTGTCCAAGCTCTCATCAAACAGGTCGCCTCCAATGCTGAGCACAGTATCCATGAGTTCGGGAAGCCCCTCACCTTCCTTCAAGCGAATCGCCCAGGATTGGGAACGATAATACGGTGCCATGAGAATGGTGCCGATCCACCATCAGCCGCGGCAACTGTCCCGGCCTCATCCAAAGGAAGGGCAACCGCATCAGGATGATAAACATTATAGACATGAGGCCCAGACCTCCTGACAAGCACAGGCCACGCAAGCGGGGCGGACGGAGCACCGACAATGGCTGAACCCGGCTGCAAGGGAGCCCAATCCCCTACCTCAAGGTAAGAAGCACCATCACCAATGTCAACCGCCGGTGACACATCACCCGCATGCTCAGGATCAAGACCAAGAGAGGCACCACCGACCGGTTCATCGAGAGGGTCAGGAGGCTCAATGATAGAGGCCGCAACGGTTGGCGCAGAAAGGACCCAGGCGGCAGCGTGTCCAGACCAAACCGGGCCAAGGCCAACTTGAGCCGGCATGCTGAACCCAGAAAGCAAGCGGCACAAAACAGCAAGCCGACGTCCAAGCCCAATAGAAATTGTTGCTGGTCTGCGACCAGTGTGGCGGCGAGCACGGGAGCTGTGCCGACTCCAGCACAGAGGGCCCCTGTCAACACACGCAAGCCTGCCAAAGGAACCAGCTAAGGAGCTCGGGACCCAGATGGTACCAGAGCGAAGCTTGCGACCCCAAGCATGGCGTTGGAGTCCGGCCTGCACGAACAGCATATCCATCAGCGCCAAGAAGAGGAGGAGCATGAAGGTGCGGGCGCCGGCAATAAGGTACTGTTCCAGCAAAAGGAAGGCACCGGAGCCAGCCGAAAGGCAACTGGCAAAGGTGCCACAAGCAACGAAGCACACCAAAATGCTGGGATGAACTGGTAAACTCTGCAGAACAACCAGCAAGCAGGGGCAAGATGCCGGGCAAGGGCGACCCGTAAGTACGCAACAAAATTGAAGTGCCGCAAACAAAGGGCGACCCACATCCAGAGCAGCACGAGAAGCCGCCGAAGGGAGAGCGAAGGGAAGTCCCAAATAGAGACAGAGGAACCCAATGATGAGGCTCCAGGCACCGAACAGAAAAGGCCAACCCCATTTGGCAGAGCGACCTAGAATAGCAAAGGCCGAAGGATCGGACGCATGGTCCTCAGCACAAAACTCGGCACAGTGCAAAGTGGTGGGCGGCTGAACACCACAAGAAATCCAGGGAGGAGCTTGCCATATCAGGCCTCGACAAGGGACGACGCAGCCGAAAAAGAGGGCGCGATTGCATCCAGGAAACACTTGTGCAGAGGACCCTTCACTCAAGTCTTTACCTCCGGAAGTGAGAAGCCACGGGGCAAAGCCTGTCCGCCTTGGAAGCCTGTACTGAGACCGGGAAAGTACACATGAGTACACGTCCGGCTGTGAGGAGCACACCGCAATTGCTGGGGGAAAAGGGCAAAGAGGGACAGCCACATGCCCACACGCTCGGAATCGACGACCGCTGTACAGAGCTGACATACGCCTAGAGATCGCCCTGAGGTCCACCGACAGAGCCTCTGCAGTAATCCAGCCTTGCCCGCAGGGAGCCGCAGCGAGAGAAGCACAACCCAAGTGCTTTCGTCGAGCTCGTCCCTCCAGGCGGCTTGAATCACTTCGAGACTCTGCAGGCCTCCCCGGGCGATCAAGTTCCTCACTGGCAGCGCAGGGCGCAAGCCTCAGGTAAGGGTGGCCATGAACTATTCCTCGTCGCCCGTGATGTCTTCGTCCTCGTCGTCGTCTTCCAAAATGGATGGGTGCGGGCGAGCATCCGGGCCCATCCCCATCGCCCCACTCGCACCTTCCACGAAAGGCGCCTGAGAGGAAGCAGGAAGACGGAAAGGTCGAGTGGCCAAATTCTGCTCTTCTGCAGCACGTCTGGCCTCCAGTCTCGCTCCGCGGCTCGTAGTCGTCCATGGCCTCCAGCAGGTCTTCGTCGGCTTCGCGGTCCTCCATGAC
>CAJNJA010008448.1:0-15439 GCA_905231915.1 Symbiodinium necroappetens
AAAAACATTCTAATTATTAAGGCCCCTACGCTACACCTGCAAACTCAGTCCCCATGCATGTTGACAGTTGATCTACTCTAAACCATAAACCACTCTAATTCCCAAACCCGCTAAGCCTGTTTCTCGGACCCGCGGAACCTTAATCCCTAAACCTTAAACCCTGGACCCTAATGCCTAGAGTCCTTTTCCTCTTTTAAAAGCCTCAAACTCTCAATCTGCATGGAA
This sequence comes from Symbiodinium necroappetens, assembly GCA_905231915.1. Classification (NCBI taxonomy): domain Eukaryota; class Dinophyceae; order Suessiales; family Symbiodiniaceae; genus Symbiodinium; species Symbiodinium necroappetens. Next base: position 226 of record CAJNJA010008448.1, read on the forward strand.
TCCTTGCCCCGGAAAAAGATGCCGTAAATTCGAAGCCCTAAACCCTAAACCCTTTAAGGCCCTTATTATTATTATTATAAAAAGCCAAGCCCCACATCCCAGTAAAGAATCTAATCCCTAAACCCTAAACCCTTTAAGGCCCTTAAAACACAAAAAAAGACCAAGCCCCACATCCCAAGAAAGCCTCAAAGTCTCAACCTGCCGACTCACAGGCCAGACGAAGGTCAGCCGGGAGTCCTGAGCTGTGCTTCCCTCAGCGAGCGCTGGGGCGTTCTGAGTTTAGGGTTTTGGGTTTCGGGTTTTTGGTTTAGTGTTTAGGGTTTCGGGTTTCTGGTTTTAGGTTTAGGGTTTAGGGTTTCCAGGGTGTAGCTTTCATAGATAGAGCTTGGTTTTGGGTTTCGCTCCTGATGGCGATGTGGGGATCAAGGCTTGGTCTTGAGGTGTTGCGGTTTGGGATGCCGAGGACTCGTGGGTTCAGGGAGTCGGACTGTTTTTGTGGAGGGTGGGTGTTGGAAGCTTTTGTTTGGTCATGGAGTTTTTGCCTGGAAATTGAATAACCGACCTCTTTAAGGGCATATAGAAGGAACTACATCATCATCAGGAGCCCTAAGAAGAAGGTTTTTGGGGGTCCAGGTAGGATGCAGGGATGTAGGGTTCGGGACAAGGGTTGGGTCTTAGACTGGAGGCCTCTTGGGGCCTACATGCTGCAGCACTAGATCCCCAGTGTACGGTTTGGGGTTTAGGGGGTTAGGGTTTATAGGGGCTTAGCTATGAAAACAGCCTTGGGAAGGTCGTCCTCTGGCATGCCGTCCTCACAGGCGCACGTTGCAGCAACTCTAAAACTAAAGCCCACAGCGCTTAGAGATTTAGGGTTTCTGAACCCCAGGTCCTAGCTAAGTTCCGATCCTCAAACCTAAGTGCCTAATACTTCGGTCTCCTTTGGACCCGAAGGGTTGGGTGAGAGTTAGGCTGCTCGGGTTGGCTTTTGGAGTTGGCGGTTTGGGATGTCGCGGCTGTTGCTTAGGGTTCAGTCTAGAGGTTGCTGCCATCCAGCTTCCAGTGCTTCGAGTTTCAGGATTTAGGAGGGTTTCAGGATTTAGGGTGTCAGGGTTTAGGGCTTAGGGTTTATGGTTTCGGGATTTGCTCCGCATGCTAGATTGGGCTCGTCTCGCAGCATTCGCAGTATGCACTGGAAGGCCCATCTTATATGACATGCCAGCAGCGATGACAACAACACAACAACGCCCCATTAGGTTGGATAATACTCTTCAATTATATACAGCACATTGCCTGTACCCTTTGCTTATGGTCTGATAAAGACTGTTTGCCTTGGCTCTTGAGCGAAGTTGGTCCTTGGGGAAGGTCGCCGCAAGGTATTTGGGCCTTTGCAAGTTAGGGTTTAGAGTTGCGGGGGTCTCTTGTTAGAGGGTTCGTTTCATAGGAGGTGTCCAAAGGCTTAGTATTGTAAAGGCTTTAACTACGGGGGTATCGCGTGGCTAAGCAATGTAGGGTTACATGGGTAGGGGTTTCCGGCTGCCGGCAAACCGGGGCTACTTCGGATTCAGAAACCCCAGAACCTGAAACCCACAGCTGCACCTCAGAGAATCACTTGCTTGCGTCTTACAGTTCTCGCTGTTGACTGGCCAGGGCCGCGGCGGGCGTCCCAAGCAGAGGTGTGGGGACTCTCGAGCATGCCATTGTTATTGGTGTTGTTGTTGTTGAAGACCCGTTCATGGTATCGACCGTTCCGAGTAGCCGCTACAAACACACCAATCGTTGGCGCACCTTCTTTGATTCCAGGCTTCGTTAAGCCTGATGACACTGTCATATGAAGACTTTTTATTCAGAGTTTAGGGTCGTCCGACTCCCCTACGTACAGACTAACCCCCCCACGCATTTAGACACAGTCGGATACCTGTGAAATGGAAATACTATCGGTGCAACAGAAGATAGCAGGATGGTAGGCACTGGTGGAGACTAGTGCCACCGGTTCCAAAGTTCTCTGCTGTACTACAGCCGTAGGTTGGGGGCTTCGGAAAGTTTCGGAGAGTTTGGGAAAGACCGGTTGAGGCTTCCGGGTGGCGTGGACCATTCCACTACATATAATTCGAACAAAACTTCCACCATCAAACTCGAAACTGCCAAGCAGGATAGGCCGACAGAATCAGCCCTAAACCCAGTTCTTCAACCCCGCCACTCCAAAGCCAGAGCCGAGAGCCTGGAGCAGGTGTGTATAAATATATCTGTATGTATATATATATATATATATATGTATGTATGTATGTATGTATGTATGTATGTATGTATATATATATAGTTCTAATTTCTAGACATAACTGTATAACTTTTATAGAACTATGTAAAAGTATACACAATCACATATATATATATGTTTATTTGTTTATTTGTTTATTTAGTATATATCGTGTTTGTGTGTATATATATACATATATGTCGTAATATATATATATATATATTTATTTATTTATTTACTTATTTATACATATATATATACCCACATAATCGTATAGATTAGATAGATAGATAGATAGATAGATAGACAGATAGACAGATAGACAGATAGACAGATAGACAGATACACAGATAGACGGATAGACAGATAGATAGATAGATAGATAGGTAGATAGATAGATAGATAGATATATAGATGTAAGTATGTATACTGTATGTGTATACATATATATATACACACACGTACAATACGAATCTATGCATTCATTCCTTTATTTCTTAAGACAGTCCGCTTTTGGTGATGCTATACTATCACATACCCTAGCATTGTTCAGGCCTACGTTAGGATTACACCCCTCCAGCCCGATCCTAGAGCCCTACAATACCCCAGATTCTAGCACCCCAGATCCTAGAGCCCAAGCCACAAACTCCTCAGCCGGTTTGCTTGGAATGCTGTGTGAGGTGCAGCCAGGCCGGCTTCTGTCTAGTCGGGGGTTTGGGGATTTTGCGGTGAGGAGTTTGGGGCTCGTTAGAATCTGGAGCTGTTTTTCTATTCTAGCACCGAGCCAAGTGCTAATAAGGTACGCGAAGGGGCCAAGACCACCGCCTGAGGTGAGGGAGGGCAGTCAGGGTCCCTAAAGCCTTACAAACCCTGAACAGTGTAAACAGACACCCTAAACCCTAAACCCGAAAGAGTGGCTGGAAGGGGTGGTTAGGGTGAAAGGGCTCTGAGCCCGGCTTCGGGTTCGGGGTGAGTTCAAAACTTAAATGCGTATGTGTTGGATGTACTGTGTTATGTTATCTCTGCTCCTGATTGCTATAGTGCTTGGGGTTCGGTGCAGCTTAGGGTCGAGGGCTTGAAGTACCCGAAAACCAAGATCCTTGCAGGCATAGGGACCCTGAGGGGGGTTAAGGGGGAGGGGGCTAATCAGGGGATTATACTTCCTTAAACAGCCGGGAGTAGATTAATAGGTATTAAGGCCCCCTCGCCCCGTTTTAAGGAGGGGTTCCAAATTGTCTTTGGGCTCCGGCCCTCGTAGGACTAAACGCTCAAGGCCTTGAGGGTTCGAGGCCTCGCGCTTTGGGTTTAGGGTTTGGGGTAGGGGTTTGGGATTCAGGATTTAGGGTTTGGGTTTTGGAGTTTAGTGGAGGGGTTTGGAATTCAGGATTTGGAGTTTAGGGTAGGGGTCTGGGATTCAGGGTTTGGGCTTTAGGGTTCTGGGCTTAGTACAGCAGAGACACTGAGTCACAGTGGTCTCCTGTTTGGTGCTATTGATGCATGTGCAGTCGTTGCAACTGACCCTAAACACTAAAACCCTAAACCCCTAAAACCCTAAACCCTAAAACCCTAAACCCTAAACCCTAAACCCCTAAACCCTAAACCCTAAACCCCTAAACCCTAAACCCTAAAATGATGCTTATGCAGGTGGGCGGCCGCAGGAGCCGCAGGGCTTTGCTTCTTTGATCCGGCTCGCCAGGGTATGGGAGTCTAGGGCTTATAGTCAGTTTAGGGTTTTTAGGGTTTTTAGGGTCTAGGGTTTAGGGTTTAGAGTTATATGCAGGGCAGATTCAGTGTGCTAACCAGTAGAAAAATATGGTCCCAGATGCAGCCTTGTTTACTCAGCTGCCTAGTACTTCGACGAAGTTCCGTGATGCTGTCGCTTGTAGCTGGATGTGGAACCCAAGAGTAAGACTTTCGGCAAGCTTTTGGGTTCGGATTTGGAGATTATTTGGGGCGTGGTAGATGTTGGCAAAGTGTTCGGCATTTTAGAGTTTCAATACAGTACAGGGTTTGGCATCTCGTGTTTTGGCAAGACGCGGGTAGGAATACTACAAATCTACACACGAAATTCTGAATGGCAGCCTGACACCCTGTTTAGACTGTCCTGCAACAACTATCGCCTAACAATTCTTTGAGGTTTTGTCGAAGAGACGGTAAAAACACAGCATCGGTCATGTTGCCTACGAGACGGTTTAAAGTCTACGGATGGGCTTGGGGTTGTTTACTTGTTTTCAATGCCCGGGTTCGGGCTTCAGGATTTCTACTTGCATCACTGATTCGGGCACAAATCCGCAGCTCCAAGTCGATACCGTAACTAAGACCTACGCCCTAAACCCTAAACCCTATGAATCGCGTTGCTTGCCATGTCAGGGCTTTTCGGTCACCGGCTCGAGCTGTGCCGCGGGTTCGGCATCTCGCGGTTGTTTGCCTCTAGTTGTATGACCTGCTAGCATAGTCGTGCCATCTCTGTCTTATTCTCTGTCACTGGTATACATTGTCTGCTATCAGGATTTGCCATGCGGCACAACATGTTGTCTTCATTTGTCTAAAGATGTACCTTATGTAAATGAGTTCTCGCAGGACGAGCACGAACGACCGCCGTCTGGCGAACACTCGCGCAGTGCTCAGACTTCGCTTGGGTGTCTTCGGATCTGAGTTTGGGCTTCAGAGTTTGGAATCAGCAGGCTTGCCAAGGAATCGGATTGTAGGTTGTGTATTCTGTTCCCGGCTGTATCCGAGATGACTCCCCCATACACTAACCCATCCTGAGCTCAACCCTAAACGCCCGAAAGCTCCCAGGGACTTAAACGCCCAAAGCCACAAAACAACAGCCTTCAACCCTAAACCCTAAACACCTGAACCCCTAAACCCCAAACCCTAAACCCCTAAACCGCTAAACCCCAAACCCTAAACCCCTAAACCCTCAAACCCCTGAACCCCAAACCCTAAACCCCTAAACCCCAAACCCTAAACCCCAAACCCTAAACCCCTAAACCCCTAACCTTCAACCCCGAACCCCAAACATCAGGACTTGCGCCCTAAGCCCTCGGCCCCGCCCCGCCGGCTCTAAACTGGGTTCTGCTTAAGGAATTCAGTTGCCATCATAAGGAAACCATGTGGTTTGGGGTTTCGGGCAGTTTAGGGTTTAGAGTTTGATTTTTAGGGTTTAGGGTTTAAGACAGTTCAGGGTCGAGACATCTATAGACTACTATAGACCCTTATTCTACATGGTAACTTAAAGCAAGTTCCTGAACAAGAGCCCAGCCAATCCCTACTTCTCCAGGTGAAACCGAGCCTGCCGAGGAGGCTCGCATCTTCCTCTGCCACTTTCAAAGACTTCCCAGAGACTCCAACATACATTGTATGCCCAGACACCGTAGAAAGTCCCAAGCAATGTAGATTCCCACATGTGGCTATACCGTGTAGGAACCTCCTTCAGGGATCCAACATCTGCTTGTTGGATGCTTCCGGGGGCCTTGGGTGGGGCCTTCAACAATCAATTGCTAACACTTTTTTTTTTAGGAGCCCAGATCGTTCTACTACACTACACACCAGAGCCCTGTTCTAAGTATAACTGCCCCATGACTATGTTAGGCTCAAAGGGCTTAGGGTAAGGCTCAGACTGCCTGCCATGGGCCAGGAGGCGGAGGAGAAGCGAGAGCCAGAGGACCTTGGACCGGAAACTTCTGGGTTGAGCTGAACCTGAGATCTTAATCTATGATTACCAGCGTCTCCATTGTAGTTTCTTTTTGCTTTGGTTTAACCATTCATATATTAAGCATCCTATGAGGCCTGCGGTTTTATAATGGTTGTCCAGGGCGTCGTTGTCCTTTGGGGCTTATAGGGTTTGTTGCAGCTAAAAGAGCTTAATGGTAAGGGTCGTCTAGGGCTTCGTTGTGCTTTCATAGGATTTTGTTAAGCTTTCAAAGGAGTTACCTGGACCTTCAAATGTAGTGCCTTGCTCTGAACACCTATGACCGCATGTCAGTGTCTTCGTAAACCCTACAATCGCATGCTTCTTCGAACTTCTTAATTCAGCACAAGGGCGAGTCGGGGTAGGAGCTTGTGGATTTCGGATCAATACAGCTGCCGCAAGAATGCGCAATAGTGTTCCTTAGGGCACCTGAATAATTTGTAGCATTGATCTGGGAAATGTAGGAGTTATTCAGGTGTCTACATCTTTGCCTCCGCGGGGTCTAAAGGTGTCGGGTTAGCATGGTGTTGTGGTTTCGGGTCCTCGTTGTTCTTTTGGTTGGAGTTCAGAACTTTACTCTGTTCTGTTTAGGATTCAGGGTTTAACCCGTCCAGGGTTTAGACTACAAGGCCGCTTACGCCTCATAGTGGCAACCAGAATTGAGACACACCGCCCGTGACCTATGTAGGGTTAGGGTTTAATTTAGGGTTTAGGGTTTAATTTAGGGTTTAGGGTTTAGGATTTAATTCATGGTCTAGGCTTTAGGGTTTAATTTAGGCTTTAGGGTTCAGGGTATTGAAACCAATCCTTCGCTCTAGCTGCCTCGCCAGCGCCCCACAAGGAATTGTTTGTTCCGTTTTCACAGGAACATTCCTGTGGGGCATGGGCGATCATGGAATCAAGCCCGAGCTTGGGCATGGAAGGCAATCAATCTGCGCAAATGCCACTAACAGCATGGCCCTTTGATTCCGGAGAACTTGAGACTGGAGAGGGTGGTGCATTTGGCCTTGGCACCCCCTCCATTTCCATGACGTCCGGTTGTGGACAGGACAGTGCTTGGCGCTGGCAACGTACAGAGCTGCTTCTGTCCGACATAGCGGGCCACATCCTTTCCGACTAGACTGACCGTAGAACTCGCCTGAAAGACGCACCCTTCGGGATCCTCCACCCTGCAGCTACGCCACCAAGCCCAACCAACCTGTCAACCCACAAGTCTACACGAAACTTTTAACCTCCATTTCCCTAAACCTGAATACTTGCCACCGTCATTCCCCTGGGTTCCCCTCGATCACTGCAGCATAACTTACCTCAAGACCATGTTCTGATTCTTAAGGCCCCTCTACAGAAGGTGTTATGGCAACCCTTACTCTAGAACCGTGTGGAGAACCCTGTTCTGATCGATGAGGCCCCTTCACTCTGCCCTTATAATATAGCAACCCTCATTAGAAGTGTCCTTTGTTCAAAAACCCTCTTGCAAGATAAGTATTTAAGGCCTTAAAGTCGCTATAGTATCAAGAATCCTGTTGCAAGATAAGTATTTAAGGCATTGAAAAGTCGCTACAGTACCCCAAAGCAGGAGCCCTAAACCCTAAACCCATGACTTCGGCTCTTTGGCCCTGCAAGGAAAGCGCCTCACTGGGCCTAGGCGCCGGGGGGGCGGGGGGGGGAGCCTGAAGACCCAGGGTTCTGCCTTTCAGGGTTTCGGGGGTTAGTAGAATTTGGCTTCAAGGCTGAAGTTTAGGGTTTAGGGTTCCATGTAGAAGGCTATGCCTGCATAGGCAATGTAGCATCGTAGGGGCTCCTTCTAGGAGTGCTTTGACCCTGCGTGGCAGTGGCTTTTCGGAACCTACGTCTTTGGGTCTCGTGCTTGCAAGCAATTAGCTTGTGTTCGTCGACCTTCAATAAATGGTAGAATTCAAAGCCCAAACCCCGAAACTCAAATCCGAAGCGACCCGGCTTTGTCTTTTTGTTCCCTAAACCCTAAACCCCTGAACCCTAAACCCCTATGATTTTAGTTGTCTTGTGGTTCTCTGGCAGGGGCATCAGGACTTCGCCTTGAAAGGAAAACCGCTTCCCGGAGTTAGAGGGGGAACTTTACGTGTTGAAGCGCACTCTGCCAGTGACAGGTCGGTTGGCACCGGACAGGACATCGATGCCTGTGTGTGTTGGGGAGTGGGCAGGTTGGTTCTCATGTCATCTCACTTTAGTCGGTGTAAAGCCCTCTGCAAGTCTTCGCGGTATAACCTCTGGTTCAGGGTTGAATGTGGAGCTTCGGGGGTGTAATCTTTGTCAGGTTTAAGGTTCACGAGATCTGGGTTTGGAACGGCTCTCTGGGAAACCTCAGCTTGTGATTTGTCTCTCCAATCATTGATCTTGTCTTACTTTCGTACCTTATTTATGGGACTGACCGTGTAACTACATATTTCATGCAGACATATACGCAGCTGGAAAGAAGACGGGCATTGGAGGTCCGGGAAGTTAGTGTGTGGTGTTAGGGTGTTCACAAAGCGCTATAAGCCTCCAATGCTGTAACTAAGACCTAGTTGTACCCCGAAACTATATATCTATTGCTCAAGGCCCCGCAATACAAAGCCCCAAAATGACCCATATAGCAACCCCTTCTAGAAGATTGAAAATGAACCCTTGCAAAGGAACCCTCAAAAGGAGCCCCGTTCTAATTTGAAGATCCGACGTTACTCCCCTTTGCGACGCGAGGAACGGGGCTGGTCAGAAGCCACAGCTGGTGGCGAAGCCACGCTTAGACCGAAAGCGAGCCCGAGGTTTCGGGTCATACGGTTGATGATATACATTCTGCATTCTCCATAATAAGGAATATACCGAAATTCCCATAGTTTAGGGTCCTTAAGATAATGCAGGATTTATATTATCAGCAGTATTGTTTGTGGAGGATGAATGTTAAGGGTTTAAGGTTCATAGGGTTTAGGGATGAGGATTTAGGGTTAAGGGTTTGCTTGGGGGTTCGGGTTTTTTTAGGGTTCTAGGGAAGCTTTGCAATATTTGCAATCATCTTAATGGATCTCCGAAGAACAACAGTGCGTATATGTAGTACAGGTAGATGCTTTCGGGCCCCCATCTCATGTCTTATGTCGTTGAGGTGTCGTTTGCAGCTGAATCAGCTTGGCAGGCGAAGACTTTCAAAGTCATTCCCACACAGGGTTTCTGAACTCCGGCCAACGAGCAGCAAACGAGGTGGCAATTCAGCATGAAGGCTCCTAGAGTGCTACCACTCGAACTATTATGACAATCGACATCTTTCCAGCTGTGTGTCAACATCAGTCCCCTTTCTGCTTGCCGCTACCACGGGGCATCGTATGGGCGCTGTGTAGTTTAGAATCGCTAAGAAAGCACACTCGTCCCCACCTGCAATCCTGCACTCAGCCTGCATACTCCTCATCCAGGAAAGAAAAGCACCAAAATGCATTCTGCGTACTCCTCATTGGGGAAAAAAGCATACCGAAACATGCATTGCCTTTTGCCAGGCATTGGTTGAAGTTGAGATCAAGGAGGTAGACATCACCTTCCAGGCCAGGGGATGCTGTAACAGGGTGGATCTTGATGGGGTTTATGAGCTAAGGGCTTTTTAGGGGTAGGAAGCAACCACAATATAGTAGTCCGGAATGTTATGTTTTTGTCAGGGCTTTGATAGGGTTCAACCATTTCGGCGCGGTACCCTAAAGCCCTACAGTTTGGGGTCCGAGTCTCGACGAGAAGCGATCCTCTCATGGAGGATCTCCTCGGGGCTCCCTCAGGAGTTGAGCTTTTGGGTCTAGGGTTTATAGGGTTTCATGGGGTATATAAGCATCTTGGGTCTGGGGTTTATAGGGATTTATAGCGCATCGGTATATAAGCCTCTTTTGGGTCTAGGGTTTATAGGGTTTTATCGGGTATATAAGCATCTTGGGTCTAGGGTTTATAGGGTTTTATAGCGTATCGGTATATAAGCCTCTTTTGGGTCTAGGGTTTATAGGGTTTGTAGAGTATATAAGCATCTTTTGTCTAGGGTTTTATAGGGTTTATAGGGTATATCAGCATGCCTGAAACCGAGGCCGCACTTCTCACGATTTGTCTCTCTTGGCACTGAAGCTCCCAGAGTTTTCGCAGCTACAGGGTTCCTGAGAACTCGCGTAAGTATTTCCTAGGATCTGTTCTCTGGGTTTAGGGTTTATAGTGTAGAGTTTAGGGTTTGTGTTTAGGGTAGGGCTTAGGGTTGAGAGTTTTTGGTCCTGTGGTGGTTTCAAGGGTTCAGGGTTTAATGCAGGGCTGAAGGGGCAGAGAGTGTAAGCAGACCCAGAGCCGTCGAAGCCGAGGTGGTCAAGTGGTCCTCGCAGAGGCAAGAGAGCCGCGACCTGAACATGAAGCTGTCGATTTCGTTTCAGGGCACGTTGAGGGCTTTCATTGGGGATGACAGGGGCAGCTATGTGCCGAAGCATAGAGCTTAAAGCTTTGAATGCTTGGAGTCCACCATCCACAATCCTGAGGCCTTGCTTTGGTGTCAAAGATCTCAGACCGTCTATCCCGGATGATATCAACAATCCCTGGCCCTAGGACCCTATGCGCTACAATCCCCGACTCTGGAACCCTAACCCCTAGATTCTCAAAGACCCTTACATCCAAAATCCCGAGCTTTCAATTCCCGAAACCGGATCTGCCGGAGTCAGTCGTCGACTCAGCGGACAAGCCCAACCTACTACCTGACCTGACAAGAAGAACCAACAAGATGCACCAGGAACGACATAACACACAAAGTACAAAGGACCTCGTACAAACGCGGTAATCTGGCGTTGTTGTGGCACGTTGGCTTCTCCATACCTCGCAACCCCAAATGGCCGAACCTGACGTCTAAGCACAGAAACGCGCAGGCTCGCTTCAAGAAGCCAACTTGATTTTGCTCACGGCGGCACATATGATAGCTCGCATACCAGTCAGTAACAGGTACCCTACGGACACCAGCGATCATTATCATAACACATTCAGCAGTTGTCATTTCCTGGAGGAGTCCCTAAAACCCTAAACCCTAAAACCCTAAAACCCCTAAACCCTAAACCCTAAATCCGAAATCCCTAAATCCCTAAAACCCTAAAACCCAAAACCCTAAAACCCTAAAGCCCTAAGACCCCTAAACCCCCACGGCTCGTAGCAATGCAGTCCACGTGCCCCAGGTCCTGCTGCCGAGTTGGAGAAGCCCAGGGCTCAGAGCTTCTTTGCAAGCGAAGTGTTCCTAAATGGGTGGGTTTATAGGGTTTAGGGGTCAAGGGCTTTGACTTTAGGATTTGGCTAGTTCTCTAAATGAGGTTCTCTTTTAGGTCCCCTATAGTACGGCACCCGTATAAAAAAGGACCCTAAACCCTATAACCCTACTTTAGAGAACTACCCGAATGGGGATCCACGGCTTAGGGTTTGAGGGTTCAGGGCTCGGCGGTTCAGGGTGTTTGGGGTTTTGGGTTTAAGGAGCTCTTTCTGGATCTCCAGATGAAGGTTTAGGGTTTAGGGGTTTAGGGTTTAGGGTCACTCTCCTGTAAGTGGAGCCCTCTCGTGTCCTTCAGCTTCGGAGGCCCTCCGGCAAGTGTTGATAAACGATTCATGTTTTACAGGGTGACAAATCCCTCAATGAAGGGTCCCTTCATGCACAAGACTATGCAGAACTGACGGGTCGGAGAATCGGTGTCGCACGAAGTGTGGCTTCTGCAGGTAGGACGACATGTGTAGCGGTTCGGCTTTGGGTTTGGGGTTCCATGGCATTCGGAGTTCAGGAGTTTGGGGTTGTCAGGCCCGGAATTGAACAGTCATACATACTCCCTACATACGTGCGGCTGAGTTCAAGGGGCTGAAGGGCTTAGGCTCTAGGTTTTGTTTGCTAGGGGTTCGCGGATTTTGAGCTCACGAGATCCAGGGATTGAGGTGCAAGGCTAGGGAGTTACAAAGGGCAGCATGTTGCAAAGCCTGCAGACGGTACAGTACTGACGACGACTGCTACCTGGAGTTGTCACTAAGACTACAAGAACGACTGCTACTACTGCCGCTGCTGCGACGACTACTATTGCGTGAGTATTCGGAGTGGTCATCGTGTGAACAGCAACCATGACCAGCACTCGTACCTGAACTGTCAGCCGTGTTGAGAATACTGGGATTCTGGAAAATGCACGTAGCAGCATACAGTTCCTTCCTACAGCGATGAAAAGAAGAACCTCTGATTCCGCACGTGGACCATTGCCCTTCTTGCGTGCGCAGGCCCAGCGGTTGGTGGGAGCTGCGCCCCCAGAAGTCGATGTGTTCTGGTTTTCCACTATGTTTCTGCTTGCGGGTCGAGGTGCAGATTTATGATCCGCTTCCAGTCTCGTGTGTTAGTAAAGAGGAAGAACACCGTAACTGCTGCCAGAGTAATTACTCGTTTTCTGTCTATGCCTGTGCTGTGCATTGCCGTTGTGATGCTCCCGGTGCGGTAAAGACAGCGATGTATCGACCAGCTCACTCTCTCATTCTTTTAATCAATTAATGTCTGATGTAACTCAGTTTCACCCTCAAGTTAGACAGCCCCACATCCGAAGGCCCACAGCAACGGCTACTCTGACTTTACGGAATTAGGAGTTCAGGAGTTCTTCAAACGACTGCACCTTCAAGCGACTTAAGTTCAGAGGCAGATCCGAGATCGACCCCTCTGTGCTTCCCAAGATCCTTCTACTGAGACCTGAAGTCGGGTTTAGGGTTTATAAGGTTTACAGGGTTTAGGGTCTAGGGCCCAGCACTTGAGGCCCTTCCTTATAGGAATACTTCGCCCCCTCTGGTGGACCTTCCCCGGCCACGTTCCGAGATCTGGGGGTTATTGAGAATTAACGGGCATAGGGTTAAGAGCCTCAAAAGCACCTTGAAGCCTCGGTTCACAGCCAAGAGCACACGAAGCCCAGTGCAGCAATCTTTAGATAAAGAGCACTTGTGGGTTGTTCGACACTAGAGTCCCCCTTCAACGCACGCAAGGCACTGTAGAGGACCTTTTTTTCTGGCCCTCCATGGGGCATCTTAATCCGGAGCCACCCCCACTCAGATTCGACTACTTCCCTGATATTTTCAACAGGGATCCTCCGCCATGGAGGGCGCAACAGCTTCTGGCAAAGCACACTGGGAAAGTGTGGTCATTGGTGTCAGTGCTGGACTCAACGAAGATGATCGCCTCGAAAGCCCTATACCCGATGCACTGCTAGTAGCAAAGACAGCTCGCGATGTGGGTCTATGCAGCGACAGGGTTTTCACAGTTACCGATGCCGACGAGCCTTGCAGCCAAGCTGCTGTTGAGTCTGCGCTCATGTGCGCAGCTGAGAAGCTGCGCAAGAACTCTAACTTGCTGGTCTATTTCGGAGGTCACGGTGCTTGTGGCCCGTATGGCTACACTCTTGTGTGTCCTCGTGGCGTGCGGCATCCTGAGAATCTTGCCGCCAGCTTTTACCTGGAAGATCTGGTGGCCAGAGTGGTGGATGAATGTGGCTGCCGCTCGATAGGAGTTCTCATTGTCTCAGCGGCTTGCAGGCCGGAGGCAAGACAGGTGATCGACGATGGCTTGGATGACCTTGCTGAAATGCTCAACAGCGATGAAGTTGACATGGAGTTCCACCAGGCACATGAAACTAATACGTACATCCATGCTTGGGCCTGTCAGAGAGGCCAAAGCATGGAGGATGCTTGCACTTTTGCCGAATCCTTTTGTTTTTTACTACGTCAGCGGCCTCAATATGTGCAATATTTGCTCAGCAGCTTGCAGAGTGAGGCGTTTTTTATGACTCTTGGGGAGGTTTACCTTCAGAAGACAGAAGCAGCGGCTCTCATGCCTTTGCTTCCAGGCGGGAAAATGCCTTCGGCTTTGCGTTTGGATGCTGCAGAATTGCATGGTGGAGGATTATTCAGGCACCACCTGCGAGTATTGCTTCACCGAGACCTGCGAGAGAAGCGTTTAAGCTATAAGATGGCCAGAGACAGGGCACAGGCAATTGTGCAGGAGCTGTGTCGGCATAAGCCTTGGGGACTACAGGTTGAGACTCAGGTGCAACTCCTGTCTTCGGCCACAATCCAGCAGTTCCATGATGCTCTGTGCAGCCTTGCAGGCGATGACGCAGGCGGTACTAGTAGCTCAGGATTGGGTACTGGCTTAGTTGAAAGTTCAGAAGATGAGGCGAGCGATTGCACAGTTGGTGAAGCACTCGAAAACATTCCTTTCAATGTGCTGGAGCTGGTGTTGAAGCTCTGCCGCGAAGAGACCGTGGATCACTTGATTGTGAGACACATGCTTGACGAGCTGGGAGACCTCACTCGAAAACGTAGGGTGCTTTTGTCTAATTTTTGTAGATGTCGGAGCATGTGCGAGCCAGCTGGTAGGTTACAGAGCTGAATGACACGATGCGGCTTCCATCTGTTGACCTGAGCCTAGGAAGAGCTTACGCACGGATGAGTGTGGACGACCTGAGAACTGCATGCTGGGAACCCGAAGCTGAAGTTGGCTGCTCGTGGAGTGCATTTGCTGTGTCCTCACAGAGTACGCCGTGCATCGACTTGGAGGCTCGCCGATTGGCAAAGGCGGTGTGGAGGGGTTGTCAGGCACTTGGAATCCAGGATGCGAGTGTTTTGGTAGCAGAGTCCTCTGCATGGATTTTTCTACTGACTCCAAAGAGGCTGTCCAAGGAACAGCGCGTCGGCATCGTGAGCTGTGTCTCTGAGTTTATCGACAAGCTGAAGGCCAAGGCGCTGGTCTGGAGGACTGCAACACCTCCTGAAGAACAAGCGCTTCACTTTGTGCCACCGGGTTTGCGCAGCCTTCTCCAGACTGTCCAATGCATGGGAGAGAGAATTCGGCTTCCGCCGACTTTGGTGCTGAATGTGCGAGGCTTCCGACGCCTTGCGCTCGACTGGCTACGTGCTGGCAAGCATCCTGGAATGCAGGACACCTATGACTACGTTCGAGAGATCCGCTTCGAACTTCGGGGGTGCTTCATGTACAGTATGTATGTATGTATGTATGTATGTATGTATGTACGCACGTACGTACGTACGTACGTACGTACGTACGTACGTACGTACGTACGTACGTACGTATGATTATGTAGGTACGTGCGTACGTATGTGTGATTATGTAGGTACGTGCGTACGTATGTATTATATGTCTGATATGGTATGTATGTATGCAGGCACGTATATGAGCACATGTCACATGTGCATGTGTGCATGTCTATCTGCCTGCCTGCCTGCCTGGCTGTCTGTCCGTC
>CAJNJA010008450.1:4822-15438 GCA_905231915.1 Symbiodinium necroappetens
GGGTTTAGGGGTTTAGGGCCCAGGGTCTAGGTAGAGTTTGGGGCTGGGATGGATCCACAGGCCAAGAGACCCTTCGAACGCAAACCCAACAGCTCCTCTTCCCAATAGAATCCTGGACACATCCTGAAACTCCGAAAACCCCGCAAACCCCTGAACCCCAAAGCCTGCAACGATGAACCGGTAGGTTCTTTAAGTGTCGAGGAATCTCATCTCAACTCAGGCTTAGTCTTTTGGGGGGGGGGGTTTAGGGTTTANNTTAGGGGTTTGAGGTTTAGGGCTTAGGGTTAAGGGTTTAGGGGTTTAGAGTTTAGGGGTTTACTTAAGGTTTGGGCGGCGAAGGGTGGCAGCGCCTGGGGTCGCCAACTCTACGCCGAAACCTCGTCAGGGCTGGCGCTTGCCAAAAGCCCCTTTCAACCTAAGGCCCTGAACAAACCCCGAACCTGAAACCCTAAGCCCTAAACCCTAAACCCTAAACCCTTAAACCCAACACCTTAAACCCTTAAACCCGAACCTTAAATGCTGCTAAAGCGCCGAGTCTAGACGATGAACTTCGGGTAAGTTGAGTAAGTCTGCAATGGGGGGATAAGAGATGGGGAATGTGCGGATCTTCCGTTTAGGGTTTAGGGTTTAAGGTCCACAAAACCTTCATAGGGCTTAGTTTAAGTCCTGGGGTTCTGAGACCCACCTCCGAAGTAGGTTTGCTTGGTAGACACTGTCAGGACCTACATCCTCTGCTACACCTGAACCTTTAGGTCCTTAAGCTACAGGCTCTGACCTCTGAAGTCTCTAAAGCACTACACAGGACAACAAGAAGGGCTACAGTAGAAACAAAAAGTCGAGGTTGCGACCAAAAGCTTCCAAACGGTACGCTAAACCCTAAACCAAAGTTGCTCTAACCCTGAACCCTTCGATTATAGAAGCCGAATAGAACCCTTAAAAAAAAAAACTCGTCCTCATATTCCCCAACAGGTGCATGCCTCGGGGCTTGTGCCGCGCACAGCAGAACTTGAAGCTGTAGCCTGACCGCCAGCACCTCTTCGACCTTTGCACGGACTACCGGCACTATGACAGCGGCGGCAAGAGTGGGCTGTAATTACCCCTAGCCTTAAAACCCTAAGCCGAACGAACCCGGAATCTTGAACCCTCACGACCGATCGAGCAACCGATTGCACTCTGCAGCACCGCATCCCCAACCAATTGAACCCTGGAGCCCGAACCCGGTTGTGAAAACCACCATGTGCTTGCCGGTCTTGGGCCCACCGCACAAGCGTGAAGTCTTCAGTCAATGCCGGCTCCTCCTCTGGGGCTTGCGGCTGTCTTGGGGTTGCGGGTTTCGCGTTTCGGGCTTAGGGGTTTGGGGGTTTGGGAGTTCAGAGCCCTAACCCTAAATTTTAGGAATGAGGGCTTAGGGCGAGTTGCTTGAAAGATTCAAAACAGTATTCACTATCAATACATCGGGACTTGAAGCGTACATTAATACAATTGCTCGGACCCCTACATGGGCCTCATGCACGAGGCTCCACCCGCTGGTCCAGTATGACGAGCAACTTCTGGTGCTGACCGCGGAGATGGTGGTGGTTGCGGCGGTAATGCTGTTCGAATCGATGGTGCTCATGCTGATGGTTCTGATGACGACGGTCATAACGACGATGTTCAGAAGGATGTTGATGTAGATATATGAATGTTCTCACTTACTTCTTCAGATGACGCTGCAGATGACGTGATGACGACGAGATAATGGCAGTGACCGTGGCAATGATGATTGGCAGCGGGAGTGGCAATTCTGAGCACGATCGTACGGGGTTAAAATCATCACTTCCCCAATTGGGACCACACCAGAGCTCTGAATGAGTATGCTCATTCTGGTGTCCTCAACCCAATTCTCTAGCCCGAGCCCTACAAGCCCCCAAACCCTACACCCGGAACTCAAAGCCCTAAACCCTGAACCCTAAGCATCTCTAAAACTCTAAACCCCAAAAACGGCCTAAACCCTGAACCCTAAACATCTCTAAAACTCTAAACCCCTAAAACGCCCTAAACCCTGAACCCTAAACATCTCCAAAACTCTAGACCCCCAAAACCCAACCAAGTTCATTTTGGCACCCCCTCTCCCCCCATTCCTGAGCCACAGCCGGACGCTGAGGCTCACCATCAGCCTGTTTGGGGTTGCAGGGTTTAGGGTTTAGGGCTCAGGGTTTTAGGGTCTAGGGTTTAGAATTTAGGGTTTATTTGGGGTTTAGGGTTTGGGGCTTGTGGTTTAGAGTATCAGCCTCTCAGCATCTGTCCCGAGTTTGCAAGCTTCGGCTTCGAGTCTGTGGGGCTTCATAGGGTTCTGTAAGGGTTCTAAATGGGAGTTTCCGAAAATACGGGGTACTTTATTCTGGGGTCCTTACGATAAGGATCCTTCTAATTTAGGGTAAAAATTCGGGTCCCCTGTTTTCAGAAACCCCCAAATGGGTTCAGGGCTGGGGGTGTTGGGCTTAGGATTCAGCCTTGAGGCATGCGAAGGTGCTCTTCGCGGTTCGGGGAAAACCCAGTTCGAGCTTTAGGGTTTGGGGGTTCGGGGTTTAGGGGTTTAGGGTTTAGGGTTTCTAGCTCATTCTACAACCCCAAAGCGACCTTGCCACAACCCGCCTTTAGGTCTATATGTACCCCGTCAAAACCCCACATAGAATGCGATAGAAGTTGTGGACCCCGCCCCTCCCCCGCCCCCTGATTCTCAGAACCCTCCACCAGCTTAAAGCTCACCAAAATTTCGGAGATTCCAAAAGGAACACCACTCTGGGCTCGGGGCCTAAAGAAACAGGGGCCGTCAGAATTAGAGTAGGGTCTTTTGTTCTTTTTTTTCCTTTTTTTGGGGGGGAGGGGGGGGTGTTATATTCTACCATAAGTACAACAGAGGAACCCCAAAATAGTCCGGGTAATCCTTGAGACTCCCCCTTTTTTTGAAGGTTATAGGATCTAAGGTTTGAGGGCCTCGGGCCTTGGACCACAAAGTAAAGCCACAGCCTAGACGGCCAGAGCCTTTCTGGGATTTCAGGGTTTAGGGGTTTAGGGGTTTTTTGGGGTTTTTAAGGGTTTAGGGGTTTAGGTGTTTAAGGGTTTAGGGGTTTAGGGTTTAGGGTTGAGGGTTTAAAATTTAGGGGTTTAGGGTTTAGGGGTTTAGGGGTTTAGGGGTTTAGGGGTTTAGGGGTTTAGGGGTTTAGGGGTTTAGGGGTTTAGGGATGTCGAAGTCAGAGCACGAACGCCCATTGGGTTTTACAAGGTCTCGAAACGGGTTTAAAAGAGCTTCTGGGCTTAGGGCCTAGCAGGCTTTCGGGGTTTTTGGGGCTTGAGGCTTTCGAGTTCTGGCAACAGAGTTACAGTGTTCGGGTTTTGGGGGGAATTTTAAGGCTTGAAAGCAAGACAAGAGCACCACATGGGAGGTTCTTAACATCTTTAGGCCACGTCGAGTAAGGATCCTCGTGCTTCTTGCATGTCTGTCACTTGAAGGCCTTAGCCCGAGCCCGTTTCGAACCCTTCTAGAACCCCTATAAATGCCCTTATAGCACCCTACAGCCCTAAAGCCCTAGACCCTAAAACCATTTAACGCCCCTGAGGGTTCAGGGCTTGGTTTTGGTTTCAGGGACTCGGTTCTAGTGGGGTGAAGGATGAAGTTTTCGTTTGCCCATCTGTGTCGCCTGCGCCGCCTTCGCCCGACCACTGCCGCAACAACTTTCGAAGGTGCGGCCATCGCGCCAGCAGCTCACATCCCCTGCTGCAGGCACTTCTGGCTCAGTTTGGTATTGGTATCATTATAGGGCTTATTAAGGCTGTGTATGGATATTCGGTATATTCTCTGAGGCTTCTATAGACGCGCAAACCCCCATACCTAAACCAGAAAACCCCAATCCGAAACCCTAAAACAATTACGATAAAACCCTCCAGAGCCCTAAACCCCTAAAAACCCTAAAACCCTAAATCCCTAAAGCCCTAAACCCTAGAACCCTGATCTGGCAAAAAGAGAACCTGCATCGTTTCGCGCTGAAGCTTCCAATTTTGCAAATTTGCTGAGATTCTCTGGTTGAGGGTTGTTTCTACTTTCTCTATCATAACAATAAGGGAATTCAAGCTGTTTTGGTCTCGTTTGTCCCTTTCTCTGTAAGGAACTCAGAACGCTTGTGGTGATGTTTTTGGGTGCCTTCCTTCGGAGCCCGAACCCTAAACCCTAAACCCCTAAACCCTAAGCCCCTAACCCCTAAACCCTAAACCCTAAGGCCCCGACCGCGGCCAGAGAACAGGGGGCTGAACACAAGCGCCAAGCCGAAACAGTGCAAGGCGGGGAGTCTAGGTTTTTCACCCTGAGCACAGGCTTCATCGACCCAAATCCGAAATTTAGGGGTTTAGGGGTTTAGAGGTTAGGGTTAGGGTTTAGGGTTTAGGGTAAACCCTTGAAGCCTGTAAAACTTATGACAACAACCCATGACGACCCTATACTGCGCAAGGAAAGTTGACCCACATCCCGTCTGGGCCCGCTGCCCTCGGGGCCATAGAGTTCAGAATCGCAGCAGCGCTGCCACGACTGGCTGCAGAACCTTCTCGCACTTCGGTTGAAGGTTTACGGTCATTTGTAAATGTAGGGTTTAGGGTTTAGGGGTTTAAGGTTTAGGGGTTTAGGGGTTTTGGGTTTAGGGGTTTTGGGTTTAGGGTGTGTAGGGGTTTAGGGTTTAGGGGTTTAGGGTTTAGGGCTTTAGGGATTGCAAACCCAGTGTTCAGGGCCTCAGTACTAGGATCCCTGCTGGAATCCCTTTAAGTCATATTCATCCGGATCTACACTACGATCGGGGTTGCTGAGGGGCATGGGCCGCTGCGCCCTTAACCTTGGAGGTGCCAGCTGTAGGTTTAGGGTTTAGGGTTTAGGCTAAATTAGGGGTTTAGAGTTTAGGGGTTGGGTTTTGGCGTTTAGAGTTTAGGGGTTTAGAGTTAGGGGTTTAGAGTTTAGGGGTTTCGAGTTTATGGTTGTGGTTTAGGGGGGTTTAGGGATCAAGGGATTGAGCAACCGAAGGATAAAGGACTGAAAAATCCACCGCGCACACGGAACCCTAAACCCTAAACCGTACGAAACGATGCTCGTCTACTGCATAGCCATGCCCTAGACCCGGAAACCCCACAACTCCTTACCTCCACAAGCCCTGCAGACCCTGAACCTTAGATCCGAAAGCCTAAGCCCTAAACCCTAAGCGAAGCCCGAGATCAGACGGCCAACTGGGGGGCCTCCTGCTGCAGTGACCTCGGCGCTCTGCGAGCGTCGATTTGTATGCGCGCTGTCGGTTTAGGGTTTGGGGTACTGTTGATGATATAAAGCCTTAGGGTTAGAATCTAATCTAAGCCTTGCCTGGACCCCCAAAAGTATGCAGAATAATGGCCTTTTATGGGTGTTGGGCCATTATTTTACCCACTTTTGGGGGTTTAGGTAAGGTACTGTTGATGATACAAATCCTGCATTACCTTAAGGACCCTAAACTATGGGAATTATGGTACGTCCCTCATTATGGGTCATGCAGGATTTATATCATCAACCGAAGGATGGGATTCCGGGCCGTGGTTTAGGGTTTAGGGCGCTTTCGGTTTAGGGTTTAGGGTAGGTTAGGATTCCGGGCCGTAACCCTGCTAGATACAGGGCTTTAGAAGCAGGGGCTCGGCAGGTTTTTGTGGGATTTGAGCGGGGGTTGCGGGGAAAGAAGAGCCCCAAACATTTAGGGTAGTTTAGACCTAATCTAATGGTTAAGAGTAGGTCTAGAAACCCTACAAACCTAGGATTTTACCTAAACACTAAACCCTAAAAGGAGCTGTAGGTTGTCCGTGAGGGGAGCTTGAAGGGTGGTCTCTAAACCCCAAACCCTGAACCAACGCCCTTAATTCTAAACTCTAAACCCTAAACCCTGAACTCCAAACCCTAAATCCTATAAATCATGGTCCCTGGCAGGCAGTTGGCTGTACAGCCTGAACAGCGGGTAGTGGTGGGGTGAGGACGGGTTTAGCCAAGGGCTCTTTCTATGTTCATAGCAGTCATAGCAAGTCCCGTGAAACTCCAATAGCCCTTAATTAAGGAATATACCGTAAATAGTAGTAGGATCCCTCATATTATTTACGGCATATTCCTTAATTAAGGGATATAATTGGAGTCTCTGGGTCTCTGATCTCTGCGATCTTCAGGCTCATGAGCTCCAAAGCTCAACACCAAAAAGCGCGTAAGCCCAACAGACGGTTCAGGGTTCAGGGTTTGGGGTTTAGGGCTTGTTTAGGGTTTAGGGCTCATGCCCTTAAGGTAAAGTATAGGAAATCCCGGCACGAAGCATCCCAAATCCATGTTCCAACTTTCTGGGGTTCACTATAAACCCTATAATTCCTAAACCTTATAAACCCTATAAACCCTATAAACCCTCTAAGCCCTAAGCCGTAGAAACCCTATAAAGCTTAAACCCGACAGCAGACGAGGCTCTCTTGTAGCTTCTGCACCTCCGCGCTGGAGCTTTCCTGGCTCTGAAACTCGATCGGCGTAGGACTGTTCGGGTTTAGGGTCTTGGGGCTAGGGACGCAGGAGTTGGGGTTTAGACGTGAAGAAGTTTGGAGCTTCGATTTAGGGATTTAGGATGATCTAGGAGTTTAGGGTTTAGGAGTTAGGATATTTAGGAGTGTAGGGTTCAGGTTCAGTATAAGGGATTTAAAGTTGTCGCTTCTGTGTTGAGTCTTAGGTCATCGAAGACATGCAGACTCTGTTCAAGCTCTACCCCAAGACCTCTCACACTCACACCTGGCAAATCCTTTTCCACAAGCTGACGGCGTAGCCTCACCGATTTTTTTGGGGAAAGAGTAATTTCCCGGTCCCGCATCTGCAAAAGACATCGAGCCATGTCCTTAACCCTGCAAAAACCGTAAAGCCCTAGGGCTGCAACTCTGTAAAGCCTCCTGGCCTTACCATTGCAAACCCGAAGCCGTCAACCCCAGAAGATCTGTAACCTGACTCTGTTGAATGCTGGTGCTGCGCCCCCATGAACTCGTGGAACAAGCCTGGTATTATCTAATGGTATGTAGTTCATACACTAGCCGAGGATCAAGCTTTCGCATGCTTTCGCTCAATTTCACGGCTACTGGTTTCCAAGAACATATCCTGAAATGTTTATCATCGTCATCGCCTATCGCCGTCATCATCACTGGAACCCATGAACATCGGGGATCACATCATGACTACCAGCACCATCGGGTCGCATGCACATTTGAACCCTAAACCCTAAACCCTACCCTAAACTCTAAACCCTAAAACCCAAACGCATCATCCTCATCAATGTCTTGATGACCGGAAGTGATGCAGGAAGCTCCGCCTCATTCCCCTGAAGGCTCTTTAACTCGGCTTCTGCCTGGCTCACGGGCACACTTCCGGGTGGGATCGCCATGTTTTTCAGGCAGCGTCAGAAACAGAATCTTGAGTAGATATAGTTGACGCTGAGGCCTAGTAACGACCCTTTGCTAGGTGGGTGAAACACAATGAATTGAAATTGAAAAGTCTTGCGTGGTATTGCCACATGCACCTAGGCACACGAATGGTCATCGGCCAATACGCACTGCTGGTGGGCCGGGTAAGCCAGGATCAAACTGGAGTCACCTCATTTCAAGGTTCTCAGCGCAAGAGGCAGTATGCATGCATGGGAGCGAGCACACTCGCATACAGTACATGATAAAAAATGAATAAATCAAAATGCAGATGTATGTATGCATGCATGCATGCATGCATGCATGGATGGATGGATGGATGGATGGATGGATGGATGGATGGATGTATGTATGTATGTATGTATGTATGTATGTAAGTACGGATGGATGTATGGGACTGGCATGAACGACGAGGGTTGCAGGCACCCAAAAACGAGGAAGGAGCCGTAACGAGAGCTTCGGGTCTACCGGGTTCAGCGGCCTAGGGCCTTTGGGCCCCGAAGCCTTAAAATATGAGTCCTTAGAGCCTTAGGGTTAGAATCTAATCTGAGCCTTGCCTGGACACCCACAGTATGTAGAACAATCGCCTTTTAGCGGGTTTGGGCCATTACTTTACCTACCTTGGGTTGGTTTAGATATAAACCTTAACCCTAACCACTTTAGAACAGGTAGGGCCCCGAATCTTCATACTCGTAGCTCCGGAGCCAAACAAAAGGAAGCCTCAGTTAGAGAACTACCCTGTTGCACCTCCAGACGCCGCTTTTCTGCTTCGTCCTCGGGCTTCTCTCATTGTTGGGCTGTTTGGGCTTTGAAGGTGTAGCTTTGCTTTGTAGGGTGTTGGGCTTCAAGGCTTCAGGTTAAGGGGCTGAGAGGGTTTAGGATTCGGGTCTTCCGTTTTAGGGTTTAGGATTCGGGTCTTCCATTTTGGGGTTTTGGATTCGGGTCTTCCATTCTAGGGTTTAGGATTTGGGCCTTCCATTTTAGGGTTTAGGGACTCGTCTTCCACTAAGTGTTTTTGAGGCTCCAGAGACTCGCAGATGAAGGCTGCCAACCTCAAACACAAGGGTTTAGCTGTTAGTTTAGGGTTTAGTCGGTAGTTGAGCCTCAGCGTAGCTGGGCAGTCCTCTAAATCAGGGCCCTTTTTCTGTCCAGATCTCCCATGACCCTAAACCCTAAACCCTGAACCCTAAACCCTAAACTCCTGGTACGGCGCTCTTATGAGAAGGACCCGAACGGGGGGGAGCCTAATTCGGAGAACTACCTATGTGGGTATCTGGGCATAGCCACTCCCAATCCCTAGCAGTTCCCTAAACCCTAGGCCCTAAGCCCTAAAAGCCCAAACTCTAAAGCCCCCAAACCTAAACCCCTAGACCCTAAAGCCCCAAAGCCCTAAAGCCCTAAAGCCCCAAACCCTAAACCCTCAGGCCTCTAAACCCTACGTAAACTAAACCCTAAACCCTTTAATCCTAAACCCTTAACCTTAAACAGGTGTGCAAAGTTCAAGGCAAATGATGCCGGACTCGTGATGGAAGAGCCCGGGGTGTTGAACTTCAGGCAGAAATCAGTGGCTTAGTGTTTAGGGTTTAAGGTTTAGGGTTTAGGGCTTAATTAGGGCATAGGGCTTAGGGCTTAGGGTTTAAGTTCTATAGGGCTTAGGGTTTAGGGTCAAGGTTTAAGGCTTACGGCTTAGGGTTTAGGGTTTAGGGTTGAGTGATGCGAGGCTGGAGGACGCTGCGGCTTCGCTGAGCTGCCGGCGGTTTCGTCATGGAGTTTAGGTTAAGTTGCCAAAAATAGGGATCTAGAATAAACCATATGGCTTCCCTTATTATGGTAGCTTAAATAAACTACATTCACCCTAAACCCTAAACCCCTAAACCCTAAAGCCCTAAACCCTAAACCCCGCAAAACCTAAACCCTAAACCTCTAATTGACAAGAACCCACTTGCAGGAGTTTCTGGTTCTCGGCTTGGGACCACACCTCTGGGTCCAAGGACCTAATTATCATATACTCTCCCAGATACGAACCTACAAAGCTTCTAAACCCTAAACCCTGAACCCTAACCCCTAAATCCCTTCAAAGGAACCCAAGAGTTTTTCTGCTAACCATTAGTTCCTTTGGACCCTTAGGGACAGGGTTTGGCAGGATTCGGGTTGGGTTTGCGAGTCGATCTCCCGTGCTATCCTGCGGAGTTTGGAAAAGCATGCCATGCCATGCTTTAGGGTTTTTGGGGCTTTGGGGCTTTAGGGTTATTGGGGCTTTGAGGCTTCAGGGTTTAGGGCTTTAGGCTTTAGGCTTTAGGGCTTTAGGGTTTAGGGCTTTAGGGGTTTAGGGGTTTAGGGGTTATAGGGTTGGGGGGTTTACGGGTTTAGGGCTCACGGGCTTGCCTTCTTCATTTGAAGAAGCTTCAGCTGGATGTTGATCATGTCCCTCTTGTTCCGGATGAAGAAGGCCTTGCAGGACACGCTAAGCTAGTAAACCACATCACGACAGAACAGATTGCAAAAGCACCTGTGAGATAACCATGACACGGGCAATGATTGCAAGATGATACTGATGGTGCTGAGAATTGCGCTGGCGACGATGAAGTGATACATGCTGATCAGGATTCAGCAGCGCGGTACGAGTAGTATCATCGCCATGACAATCCCACCGGCAGAAGCATCAGCAGCAGTGCCAACACCAGCATCAGCCAAAGAAGAAGAGTCGGGAGTGTTCACCGAGCTCATGGCCATGATGGCGTAAGATAGCCATCGTGACTCCTGACCATCACCACGATCGTGTCTCATCGTGCTTTTGCCACTAGACCACCGTCACCACCATCCTCATGATCGCCATCAGCGGCATCATGACTCCCTAAACCCTAAACCCAAAACCATAATAGTAGCACCAATAACAACTCCATCGGTTCGGGGCTCCTACTCACTAATTATTCTCGGCGGCACTACCGCTTAAACGCAGCACACGGATTCCTGTACGGTCTGCGCTTTCAACCCTAAACCCTAAACCGAGGCGTTGGTAAACAGGCTGCAAATGCGACAGCCCAGCCCCTGAAGCCCCGAAGCACAACACCCTCGATGCACACACGCTTAGCCCGAACCTCCTGGAAAATTAGGGCTTAGTCATAGGTGTCGATATGCATGCTGCT